>WYDI02027343.1:0-78687 GCA_009867235.2 Psittacus erithacus | reverse complement strand
CTTATCATTATTATTATTGGTGGCAGCAGCAGTGGTTTGTGTTATACCTTAGTTACTGAACTGTTCTTATCTCAACCTATGGGAGTCGCATTCTTTCGATTCTCATCCCTACCCCTCCAGGAGAGGAGGGAGGAAGAAGGTGAGGGGAGTGAGTAAGCGGCTGCATGGTTCAGAGGTACCAGCTGGACTTAAAACCACGACACAAAAAAAATTGCTGAAGTGTTTTATTCTATTCTGTTTCATCACAACTACTTCATTTTCAGGCTCACCTTTTAGTCTTTCTGATACTTCTCAGTCTCCATAAATTTCCTAATGGAATAGATATTGTTGCTGGTATGTTGCATCCTGAAGACATCCACTCATGCACTTTATCACTACCCTCTAAGAAAAACTACAGGTGTGTAAAAGGAAGAAAAATGAAAGAGGAAACAGGAAAGAGGATAACTGCCCCCAGATAGTAAAATAAAACTCTCATCCTGAAAGCTGGTCAAGGCAAAGAGTTCTCACATTTATACTTGAATTCATACAGGTTTTCCAAATTGGAGGGGAAAGAGAGGGAGAGAGATAGCCAGACACACACACAAAGAGGTGACAGGCTCTGAACTGACCACCCTTCTTCATCCACGTGAAGAGATACATTTGCTCTGCAAATGGACCCCTAAAATCAAAACTCTCTGCCTTCAAAACATGGATTGGCGCAACTGCCTTTGATCATAAGACCATGATCTAAAACACCCAAACAAAATCACCCCAAAATAAAGTCCACACAGCTCTTTTGCCCTTCCAATCTGCCTAGTTTTCTCAGTGCCAGCTATGTTGTTTCAAAACACAGGATGTTAAATATTCATTCACTTTTTGGTCAATCATGTGGCTCAACACAGAAAATATTAATTCTAAATGAAAATGAATGAATTTATAAGTTAAATAACTTGCCCAAAACCATGCAGAAAATGAGGCAAAGCCCAATTAGACCTCCTGCTTTAAAATGTCAAACTCTGTGCTCCAAGCATAGAATAGTTTTTAGGAAAATAAAAAACCCAAACCTTTTCCTCATAGACTTTTTGTAAACATGAAGTTATGCTAACACAAATATACACAGTAACACTAGACTGCTTATATGAAATCACATAGTAACATTGAAACACCTTTGCGTATTTACTTTCAATACAAATCTCATCAGTAGTGTGTGTCCCAGCTCCGAAAAAGATCTCTTAAGAGAGAGAAACTGCAAATTTGATGCTTACTTTGAAATGATTCTTTAATGCAGAAGCTTCCCATATTTGCAAGTAAGATGTTATTTTATGCATCAGGTTCAGCAGACGTACAAAACTGTGTTTAGTACCTCTCTAGATGCACTAGATTTCAGAGCACTCATGCCAAAGCAGAGCTCTCTGGTCAATTTCTTTTTTTTTCGGCAGAACTAGCATGAAAATATTTATGTACTATTAGTTTAGAGTACACAAAGAGCAGACAACTTAATTCACAAACATACTTCGTCTCGCATTCATTTCACAACTGAAGCCTAAGCAGTCAGTTGGGAAACTAAATCCTACCAATTCATAAAATTAAATGCCACAGAAAGGAGCTCTGAGCTACCAGGTCAAGCGTGAGGTGTCCCTGCCCTCTGCCGGGTTGGAACTCGATGATCTTAAGGTCCTTTCCAACCCAGGCCATTCTATGGCCCTATGATAACTGAGGGTTTTGCAGTCTCGGCACCGAACAAACATTTAAAAATTACTGGTTGCCCAACCACGGACCAAAACTTATTTATTTACTAGAAAAGCCCCGTTTGCTTCACAAAACACCGCTACACCCTGCCGGTGACGCCAGCAAGGCTGCCCCCTCCAGACTCTGAAAGCAGGGTACGGAACACACCGGACCGGCGCTCGCAGGCCGGAGGGAGCGGGGGGCGGCTGCGAAGGACCGAGCCCCGCGACCAGGGGCCGGGGCCGCACGCCGGGGCAGGGCAGTGGCCGCTGATGGCGCCCAGCGCCGCCGCGGTGGGGTAAGCGGGCAGGGACCGCCGCACCCCTGCCCGCAACTCCGTCCCTGTGAGGCCCCGGCAGCACTCACCGGGCACCGGCAGCTCGTCCTCCTCAACGAGCTCGGCCATGGCAGCAGGCGGCGGGCGCCCCATGCACGGCGGCTGCCGGAAGTAAACAGACGCCCTGCCACGGGCAACGGCCATAGAGAGCTGCCACGGGGAGGCAGCCCGGCTGCGGGTGTGGTGATCGCCCCCTGGCGGCCAGAGGTGGGGCTGTCACTGGGAGCCCGCTGCTCCCGGCATCTTATGCTCCATAGACCTGGCTGCGGCTTGTCCCTGTTCCCTGCATGCACAGGGAGCACAAACCGGCCGCAGCAGGCCAGGCGGTCTCAGGGGTGCTGAGAGGAGGGGGGAATCACCTCTCCTGAAGGCCTCTTGGGAGTCGTATCTCCAGCTTTACTTCCCGGGCACCATCCCTGCGTGCATGCGCACCGTTGCTGTGTCCGCCTCTGTGGCCTGTCCCTGCTTCGGACTCCGAGCAGCATTCTCGCGGCGGAGCTCTGCCAAGCCGGGCTCACGGTACCTCTGCTCGCTCTGCTGGGTGCGTGGAGCGGCTGCCCCGCCTCAGCCGGGTGAGCAGAACATAGATTGGAACCTTCATGTTGTCACCACAGGGATCCTTCTGTCCTAAAAGACAAGTTCCCTCTATTTGATAGTATCTCCCCAGGATGTCAGTGTAAAGCCGCCTGATCGCATGCGCAAGAAGACATTCAATCATCCACCCAGCCAGGGACGCTTTGGTAATGGCAGTTCTGCAGACCCCACCGGCACAGGTCCAGGATCTTTGGAGCCTTTTAACTACCTGATCTAGAGGAAGGTGCCCCTGCCCGTAGCAGGGGGTTGGAACTGGGTGAGCTTTAAGGCCCCTTCCAACCCAAACCAGTCTATGAGTCTATATTTAATGTGCAGTCCCAAACTCCCAACTGAGCTTCTCTGTCGTGTCGCCCGTCCATGTCATCTGTCTGTCCGTCCCCCCGTGTCGTGCCCCTCAAGAAATCCATGGTCATTTATGGGTTTAATTTCTTGCTGTTCCTGCGCGTTTCAGATATGCTGACCGAAGAAGGACTTGCTTTCAAAATTATGTACTGCAACAGAAGCTGCAGCTGGCAGCCTGGACAACAGATTTAAGCCTTGTTTATGCAAAGTTTAATCAATACAGTTTTTGGTGCATGAGATGAGGTGCCCATATAAGTACACACAAAGAAGGGTTGACACATTTTAAAAAGGAATCAAATCCCTGCATGCAGCTGCTCTTTAGTCTCTTTGAATCCCAGTACCCCTCTGAAGCTTTCTTCCCTGTTTTTCCTAAGTCTGGAGTGAGGAGATATCCAGCAAAAGCTGCTCAAAATAAAACTGAACAAACACTGTTCTACGAAGTGATGAGTGAGATTGTAGTTACCAGACACTGTGGTTGCCAAGAATATAAATGAGTTATGAAACAATTAGGAAGACTGATGGGGAGGTGTCTGCAGCAGGATTTGGGTTTCTGTGACTGTTGAATCCTTTTTGAGGATCAACATCTGTCTGAGAGATGAGAGCCACCTCACAAAGTGGGACAGATCTCTGCTGGTATGGTGGCTGACCTGGTAAGGAGGTCTTTGAACAAGGAATGACTGGGAAAGGACAGAGTTACCAGCAGTGTCTGCGAGTGGCTGGATGCTGAGCTCCTGGAAGTCTTTATTGGACACTACTCAGTGGAGTTTGAATGAGAAAGGTTGGCAAGTGCTGCCTTTTCCAAGCGTCTCAGAGTTGGTTTGGCATGAGTGGTCAGAGGTCCTGAACAAATCCCACCAACGGTTATTGCTCTGCATGACTTTTGCATGGCAGTTTCTCTGGGGAAGAGAGACTCTGTGTTTTAATTATATGATCCTCATATTGCAATTTCAACATATCTCCTTCTCTGACAGATGTGCCATCGCCTTCATTTACACAAGTATGCTTTTCCTTACACAGAGGTCCTTACACTTTCTCATTACTATGAGAAAGAAATGGTCGTATTTCAAACTACCTACACTGCAGGTGGCATAAAATCTCATCTGACAATTCTATCTGAAGGTAGAAACTTAAATGAACTCACTTTAGTATTTAGCACTTGACCAACACCAGATAATACTGCAAGCAATTTAAAGTAAAGAGGTATGCAGGTTGCAATATTTAAGTTTCTGGACCTTACTGAAGGCTGTTTAATGCTACTACAGCACAATTGAAAACTTGGTCCCAAAAACACCCCAGGAAAATACACATTTTTAATTTAGCCCTTCTCCACTTTGTCAGGGCCCTGCAGACACGAATAAGCCTTAATGGCCCTGACCAGCCCCACACGCATGGGCTCAGGACCCCAGTTTTGGCTCAGTGCAGGTCCATCAGTCCCTGCACAAGCCGTGTTAGGGCCAGGGAGCCACCATAGTCATGGTTCCACCCCGAAGGGAGCCACCCTGCTTGTGCTGCATGCTGGCAAATCTTCTTTTGCTCTTCTTGCACTAGCACGTGCTCTTGTACAAATATCTAACAAACACGAAATTGCCTTGAAATGGTATTGACACAGGTATGATATGATGGGCCCACAGAAAAGAGCACAGACTGCGGGTGGTGCAACAGGCCCTGTGAGAAATCTTTTATCTGTGGAGTTTGACCAAGGAAAAGCTTCAGTATCAGCCCCCTCCAGCCCTGGCTGGGTCAAGAAAAGCAAAGACTTTGATTCTTGGTTTTGTCTTGTCTGCACAGCAGCGCAGCTCACTCTCTGCTTCAAACACCTTTGCTTCTCTTAACTTTATCTGTGGGACTGAGAGAAGTCTAACACAAACGGAAGATGCTGTTTAGTGTGAAGAACTTATTCAGTGCTACAAAATTAGCAATGACCAGCAAACAGCTGCTGCGACAGTTTTGGTAAGCTTATCCTTTAGTTTTGTCTTGTGTCCAGTGATATTTAGTCAGAAACCTGGAAACAAAACCAGATGAATCTTGCGAAGGAGTGATATTTTGCAGAAAAAGCCATGAGGTTTTTTCTGCATTTTTAGTGCCCTTTAGCCTCTCAAGGCAACAAGCTCTGCATCTTCAGGAGATGGGAGGATTTTCTCTTTTATTGTTTATGAAGTACTGCTAATTTCTATTTACTCTGCAGATACTGTAATCAATAAATAACTATCCAAATAAAGTACAGGATATTCTTAGCGTTTAGACAATTGTCGTGGTCAGTACTGGGAGGGAAATTCTCTCCTTGAAGCTGCAAGGTGAATCTCCGCTTTGGTTAGTTTGTTTTTTTTTTGTCTCTCTATACACTGGAGACGTGCAGAAAAAGCATGATGTGGTATGAGGTTCACAGTTAACCATGTAGACCTGGCTCTGTGACCTGACTTTGGGTTCCTTCTTCAGCTGCCTATCCCCTGTGCCTGAAGAAAAGCACTTGTACCGCAGTGTTTCAGTGAGCTGCTTCTCATGCTTGTCACATCTCCAGAATCAGGTTAAACTTAATTCCACATCTCCCTGTGTTTTCATGTCAGTGTCAATAAGAACATTAACAGCATTATGTAACAAATTATTAGTGCTAGAAAACAGTGTGTGTGAATTTCATATTCACAGGATCCTAATATGCAATAAGTCATTTTTATTTGTCATTTCTACATTGCATCACAAGAAAAACAAATGTTATCTGAGTTCTGTGCTGCAGTTTTAAAGTGGTCCTGAAGCCTGGGTAATAATTTATTAATGGATTTTGGATTTTCACTGCTGGCAATTGATGGGAAATTTCTCTGGTAAGCAGAAATGATAGAAAAGCAAGTTTGTAAAACAATTGCAGTAAATCTGGCTTTCCAATAAAGTCATCCAGTTTGTCAAGCTCCTCACATAATGTTGTTTGTTATTTTTCTGACGTTTTAGCATTATATCATAACGTTGGCATAAGCTATCACCACTGTCTATGAGTATTACAAGTTCAGCACACTGTGGCTCATACTTCAAAATAACCTAGTATCTATCAGCCTGTTTTAATCGTCCAAAGTAATTGCTGTCCCTGCTCAGAAAGGAGTAAACCAACTGCCTGACTTTGCAATTCCGCTTGTTACATTTTAACTTTGGTATGTTGTCTCATGCTCCTTCTCTGGAATTTATTTGTCCACTTCTGCCCCTCTTTTACAGGACGCGGGCAACAGGGAAGGGAATGCATTTCTTGAAGGTCATAGCAATAAAACAGAAACATCATGGGAACACAATGGTCAGGAGTAGACCTCTAGCCCTACTTTCTGCTATATATCTTTTTTAGCCATGTCTTGAAAATTTCCAAGGATGTTAATTCCAAATCCTCTCTGGGTAACCAATTTTACTGCTTCACTGTCTGCCAGTGCAGAAGTTAGTAGTGGGTATTTCTCAGTCCACTTCTCAATAGAGCAAAGGCCAATGAACAAACAGGGCTTGGATGTGACTTTCTTTAACACATCGTGTCTAAGCTAGAGGAAATTTGATCTTGTAACTTCCATGGGTGATTATCAGTATTGCATGCCATATGATTCTGAAGTCCTAAATCTAGCTGGCAGCCAGAATACACTGAATAAACACAGTGCACATGGCCAGAACTTCTCTTGTGTGGTAAAAGAAGGACCAGAGCACATGGCCATTTTGTTTATTTTTTTACCCTCTTTCCCAGTGTAATTGAGAGATTTCATACACATTTATAGAAATGTATTGGTGGGGGTGGAACATAGCAAATGCCTGCTCATCCACAAAGTACTAAGGAGGGAGGGACAAAGAGCACCAAGATCTGTGCCTCATATTCTGTGACCCCAAAGGGCAAGTTTGCAGTGTACACATAAGCTGTTTCACCATGCCTTGAATGTCTTTATGCATTTGGGTTTATTTGACAGGCAGTATGCAGTCAAGTCATGTGCATATCAGAAGGCAAAAGAAACTACATCTAAAGTACAGTTTATAATATCATTTCAGACACTGTTACGGTGCTGATCAATATTGTGCATAGTGGCATCATGTTCTGTCTGACAGTAAAAGTTACTTAAACAAGCTAACACAGTCCATCAAGCTGATCCAGCTGGGTCATAGACTCATAGAATCAACTAGGTCAGAAAAGACCTTCAAGATTATCAAGTCTAACTGTTACCCCAGGACTGCCAAGTCCACCACTAAACCATGTCACTAAGGGCCTTCCAGGGACAGTGATTCCACCACTTCCCTGGGCAGCCTGTTCCAATGCCTGACCACCCTTTTGATCAAGAAATTTTTCCTAATGTCCAATCTAAACCTCCCCTGGTGCAGCTTGAGGCCATTTCCTCTTGTCCTATCACTTGTTACTTGTGAGAAGAGACCAGCCACCTCCTCATTCAAAAATGAAGTGTTCAAATGAAGGGATCAGGAGACATTTTAGCTTCTTGCTCATTCACTTTAGCATGAGCACAATTCAGTATTGAATGACAAAAGTGTTTATTTTTTTGCTCTTTTGAGACAGGTACGGGCCACCAGCTCAAATGAGTGTTCATTTGAAAGGTCGTGACCTCCTTACTCTACAGAACTACACAGCTGATGAGCTGAAGTATTTGCTGTGGATGGCCGCAGATTTGAAGCAAAGGATAAAGTGCAAAGGAGAGGTAAAAGGCTTTAATTAACTGTAAATCAATTTTAAAAAATCAAAAAGCCTCTGTGTAAAGTGTTCAAAAATATTCTTTAAATACTTCAGAGGACTTGGCAAGTGAAAAGGTTAAACAGCTTTGCACAGCTAACTCTGTGTTGTTGGCTAACCCCATCCATTGACACATGCAGAACTTAATGTAAGAAATGGAAGACACTTCCCTGCAGGGGATTAAATTAGTATTAGAGTTCTCATTAATGCTAGTTCGAACTGAGTGCCAAAGTGCAATTGCTTTTGCCCCTAGAATTACTTCTTTCCCTTTAACCTTTCCACTGATAATAAGTTCCTTGAAGGGCAAGAAAACATAGCTATGGTTAAAAAAACCCCTCTGCATAACTTTTCTTTGCTGAAATAAAAAGTGAAAGAAGTATTTCACACTGTAAAGCGTATCTGACTATAAAATTGAAATGCCTTCAATTTTCATGTTTCAGTATTTGCCTTTGATGCAAGGAAAATCTTTGGCCATGATTTTTGAGAAGAGAAGCACAAGAACAAGATTATCTGCAGAAACAGGTACATCTGAGCATTGGCACAGTCAGATTTTATATGAAATGATGTACTGTGAGTATGTACTGAAAACACTGCATAATTTTGTACTTAGCAGTTTCTACTCAGGAGAAACCCAAAGTTTGAAAACAAAAATAGAAAAAGAATGGTAGCTAATTTTGTTTCACCTTGCATATTAATGTAACAAGCACATTGCTTAAGTCATTGAAATTTCACCAAATCATTCCAAAACATGATAGATGAGAAATAATTTAACAGGCAGAAGTAAGCATTTCTGGAATAAGCTCCTAGTTGTACTGGCAAGATGTGCATTTCCTACCATCTATTTTTGTAAGTATCAGAAATTTAATTCTGTGCAGGCTCTAATAAATATTTTTCTTATGTATTATGCATTACCTTTGTCACATTTCAGAGTATGCAATGCCTTGATATAAATTAGGGGGCAGAAAAATTAACATGATTACCTACAGGGAAAGATAACTTCATGGAGACTCCAGAGTATTAGTCTGAGAGGATCAGGCGCTGGAACATTATTCTTTTAGCATACAGTCCTGTGAACACTGAAACACATATATAGCTTTATTTACATGGTACTTGTTCTGAAATCAATGGGACCACTGAAATAAATCACTCATATGCTTGCATGTTAGCAAGGAATAGCTATGAAATGGTAACACATGAAGGAAGGAAAAACTTGCCCTTCTCCCATTTTAACTGACCCAGCATCCTTTAGGCTGACTTCTCCTTAGTAAGGGGACAGGGAACTTGTTGAATATTCACATTTCTTTACAAGGTGTGAGCAAGAAGATAAAAATAATGAAAGGAAGAAGCAGATCTGTTAACTGCAAGCATTTCTGAATTTGCCTTTGTATCCCCTGGCACAGCCATTTACCTGCTGATCTTGCTCTTTATGTTGCTTTCTGTTTTCTCTAGATAAGCAGGACTTACGAATGGGCTTCTCTTGTTCATTCCCTGTCTATGAAGACCATCCCCTTTTTAATTCCAGAGGGTTTAGTTCAGTTTCTAGTTGCTTGCCATACTGGTACATGGGCAAGTAATGACAAATTCTCTGAATCTGTTTATCGTCATGCTTCTGTATTCAGAGGGAAGCACAGTTTAGTCCTTGGCTTTTGAAGGCTTATGCAAGGGGGAAGCTCAGGAAGGTTCAAATGAATTATCTTAAGTATGGGAGTTAATGCACATAAATTTATTCAAGAGGGATTAAGCTCCAATAAAATAACCCAAATTTATTTCTGAGCTTCCACAAGGGAGTTTAAAGCAGTTTAAATTCTGTGCATGAACTTCGCACCTTCAGTTAATTGGTCATAAGTCCCCTAAGCCTAAGACTTTGTTTCAAAGGCAGACTCAAGTTTTTTCTGTCCATAGAAACTCTATACATTTCAGCTGCTTTTTAACATATATGACTTCTCCCTTGGAATTTCTAACTCAAAACAAATATGAGATTACATGTATGTCTCTCAGCTAAGTAAGCTAATACCAGTTTTCTAATGTCCAGTGAAAGTGGACATTGAAGTGGATTGAAGTGTTTATTTATAAGATACCTGAGTCATTTCAAATAGCATTTCCCATCCGTTGCACCTTCAGCATCTTGAAAGAAGTCACTTATGGGACAAGGTTCTGGTGATGAGATTAATCTAAACAAACTTTGCAACTCTCAGGAAAACTAAGTGAAAATCAATGGGTTTCATTTTGAAGGAGTAGAGACTTGGAAAGCACTGATTACAAAATCTGCAGTGTCTAGGAGATTGTTGTGGGAGGCAGTGTCAAAGATAGGCCCTCTCTATCATGTGACCCAGAAGAAAAATAATTTTGAATGGGGCGCTGAGCAACAACAAGCCTTTGAGCAAATTAAAGGAGAGATAGTTCATGCAGTCGCCCTTGGACCAGTCCGGGCGGGGCCAGATGTGAAAAACGTACTCTACACCGCAGCTGGGGAGAATGGTCCCACCTGGAGCCTCTGGCAGAAAGCTCCAGGGGAGACTCGAGGTCGGCCCCTCAGCTTCTCGAGCTGGGGATACAAAGTATCTGAGGCCAGCTATACCCCAACTGAAAAAGAGATACTGGCAGCCTATGAAGGGGTTTGAGCTGCCTCGGAAGTGATTGGCACTGAAGCACAGCTCCTCCTAGCACCCTGGTTGCTAGAAGGCCTATCTTCCTGAACAAAGTTCAGGAAGATAATACCCACTGCTCTCCCCTAATCTACCTGGCCAATCATTTCATCATAGAAGTTTATCAGGTAGGTCAAGCATGACTCCCCCTTGGTGAAGACCTACTGATTAATCCCAGTGATTTTCTTGTTCTTAATCTGCCTGGAAGTGGTGTTCAGGATTGGCTGCTCCATCACCTTTCCAGAAATCAAGGTGAGGCTGACTGACCTGTAATACTCTGGTTCCCTCTTGCCTTCTTGAAGATAGGGGTAACATTTGCTTTTTTCCAGTCTTTGAGCACTTCTCCCAGTTGCCAAAATTGATCGAAGAGTATAAAAACATGAATTTGGAATGCATTGTAAGAGAATAGTTGATGTTTGTAGCTTTTCCAACATACTATGCTCCAAACTGTTTATCCTGATGACATTGCAACTGTACTGAATAATGTGCAGCTTCTTGTGGTATAATTCATTGCTCCTTTACTCTCTTGAACAGATACAATCTTGTTCTGATGCATGTTTCTGAAAACCATATTGGTTTACTATTTCGAAGTGTAAAGGTGTTGTAAGTTTAATGAAGAACTATAAGTAACTTCATAGAGTATTTGGCAAAATAAATCCAGTTTTGTGGAGCCTACTAGATTTATTGCTATCACTGGCTATTATATAGGAAAATGTGACATCTTTGCTATTATAGTGGAAAATGTCATCTGTTTGCAGTCAGAATCCTATACCCATTCTGCATAAAATCTTGTATACTTTTTGAAAACAAAGGTACTGCACATGGTCATATATTACCTGTAAAATAAACATCCTCAGGCATGGCATAAAGTTGAATGCCCTGGTTTTGTTATAACTTTGGTGTAAAGTGCTCTGATTGTCTCTGTTACTTTTAAAATATACAGTTGCAGTTATGTTTTAGTGAACAAGTCATAAATGAATCAAACCATTTCACAGATGCTGAATGCGGACAATATGTCACAGGGGAGAAGTGGAGAGGAAACAATACAGGCAGAAAAGCTCCGTATGCCTTCTTTTGTTGCGCACTGGAATGTGCAAGAAATTCTAAGTCCTGGCAGGCAGTGAGGAAACTAACAAATTCAGATGTCTTGCAATATAAAAAAGGATCATTCCTTTGAGTTGGAGAAGATGGCTGTGAATGTCTTCTGGTGAAGGTGGGGCAGCCCCTCTACTGCGTATCCAGTGTGTGCACTGGAGGATTCACTTTAGCCCCACAGTGTAGCAGGGATGGCCTGGAATAAAGATTTAACTTATGTCTGTACAACCACTAGCACTTGTGTCCTATGTGAAAGAGTGGACTCAATAATGTGCCACAGCCTGAGACATAAAACTGTCCTTTTTTGAAGACTAACAGTCGTGAGAAGTGTGGTCATGAGATAATAATGTATTCTGGCTCTGCAGTATGAACATTTAATACAGTTTGTTGACGATACCAATATTCATATAAACACTTAGCATATGGCTTTGGATACGACCAGCTTGTGACAACAGGGAGGATTAGATCTTCCACTTTAACACAGCACTCCAGCATGTGTGTATTTGCTGAATTGGTGCCTGCATATCTTCAAAAGCCATCACTTTTTTTCTTTCTACCAATAGTCAGATGAAAGAATCTGAAGCAAAGATTCTGTCTCTGCAACTATATACAAAGCTAGAGCACAGAGCTCCTGTATTTCCAGATGGAAAGTTTTGGATGGAAATATGATCCCAGGCCCTGCACAGATGGCCAGTTCAAAAGCAAAAAGTCCAGCACATTAAGACTATGTTATATACACAGGCTCCAGGTGGTGGCTCTGACTGGGCTGCCTGACGTCTGGCAGTTCTGAATAAATGGCCAGATTCCTCTTCTACCTGAGCATCATTTATAGAAAACAGAACATGTCCATTGTAGCCTGCCTGTACTGTGAAACATCTACCAAATGTATGTATTTAGAAACCTAAAATGCAGAGCTATTGTACTGTGTGTAACTTGGGAAGATAAATCACTGACATAGTTGTATGTGACTTCAAAAAAACTCACAAGAAGCTGGACAGAAAAAGTTCCGACAAACAAGATTTCATCCTTGAGGATGAAATCCTTCTAAGGATTTCCTCCTTAAAAACTTGCACTGAATAGATAGGCTGTCATGTGTAGGCAACAGTTTGCATACACATTCCCATAAATACAGTGTTTGTTTCTGAGCTGCAGAGAGGAGGTGAAAGTATTTGAGGAAACCTAAAGATTTTTCCTGCCTTACTGCAAAAAAGGTTCTGAATAACCAGTGAGGGCAAAGCAAGCGGCAAACATATAGTGTTTTTCTTACAGCAAAAAGAAATAGAATAAATGATGCTTCATTCTTTAAAGTCTGTTGTGTCTAATTCTGATCTTAAGATTTGGAGCAATCCTTAATGTTGACAAAAGGAAAGTAAAATCATCCCCATTCAATAAAATGGGTATACGTTGCCTGGATAGAGCAGAGATTTGCCCTTCAGGTGGGGTCTGGAACATCATCAATTTTAATCTGACTTTAAGGAAATGGAGGCAGAGAAAAAGCCAATGATTTGCCAGTATTATTTTTACCTATTGCATTTTGAAGTCCGGAGACTTGCTGAACTGATGATGTGAGTGGAAGACTCCACTTCAACTGTGCTGCCCACATGGATTGGAAGTTAATAAGGGCTGCTCTGCGTCAGGGGCTGCCTGTCACCTCAACCTAGTTGCTTGGCTTTATCCGTGAAAGGTTTCAGTGTTCACTCCTGGTTTAATCCTTATTTGAAGAGCAGCTGTGGGATCAACTTTTTAATCTTTGGCAGACCTGTACAAACCTCATCTTAAAGCTGCAGTACTATAGCTGTCTGCAGTGCCATCTAGTGGCTACAACCACCTCCAAGAGATCACGCTTTGGTAGAGGGGTGTGTGTGTCTTTGCCCTTCTGTGCTATATGCAGCATTTTTCTTCCTGGCAATGAAAAAAAGATGGGGTTCCTTCTAGATTTTTGTTGCAATAAAATACTCACTCCCCCACCACATTGTCTCAACCAGGTTGGTTTATCCATACTGAGATTCTCTGGAAATTTCCTCCACCATGGATGTTAGTGACGCAGCAAGATCTCCCTGACAATTTCTCTACTAGAAGGGAGTTGTTCTTATGCAGAACATCTTACCCAGCGTGCAGAAAATACCTCACAGGGCTGCCTACAGCCCAGTTCAAATCCTACACTTTGTATGTCCCCAGTTGTAGGACCTGTGTCCAGTGCTAGGTTTATGCTAAATCATTTGATACAGTTCATAAAATAGCTCGCCCTCAAGCACTATCCTCCCAGTAGCCATGATGGACTTTACACTGAGATTCAGTGGATGGAGGCTTTAGATTTAAACCAGGAAAAAGCAGGGAGACTCAAGTGCTGGTGAAGGAAAAGCTGCCTGTGTCAGCTGGTTGCTTCTGCTAGCTTTCTAGTGGTAGTACAATGGAAATCAGGCAGGACAGAGCCTGAGAGTTGTCCTTAGCATGTAATTTGTCTTTCCAAAATGCTGTCCAGACACCTTTTAAGTTCCCCACAAGTGTTTTATATTCTTAAATGATGCTCAGGTCTTTCCATGGTTTCCTGCTCATGACTTAGTTCTTCAGACCTTATCCATCCAGTTACTTGGCTCACCTTGTAAATTCCTACCTATTGCAGGGTGGAAGGATGCTGGCAGTGCCTAAGATCTTTCCTTTTCTCTCTGGCACATTATTAAGGCACTTGGTCATTTGTGACCAAGCTCAAGTTTGTTACAGTATATAAAGGAACTTCAGATTTTCTATCTGAGTGACAGTACTTGAAGCTTCTTGTAAGGATGTGGGATTACACCTAGTGACTCAGATGGCCCTTCTAGAATGCTAAGCCCCTTGAAGTAGAAATTCAGCATGATGAATGGATTACCTAGCTCTTAACAGGGACCCACAGTGATGCTTCTGGCAACAGAAAAAAAAAAAAAAAAGAAAAAAAAAGTCTTTCAGCTTGAACGACTGTTCTTATGAACACAGGTCAGAACTCATGCCTTAGGATTTCAGCAAAGCATCACATTTGAATGGTTTTATTCCAGAATGCATTTATTTGTGTCTTATTGTCAGACTTCAAGTGTTTGAAACATCTGGATGCCCCACTGAGTTTTACTTTTATTGCTGTAAATACCTTTTGCATGAAAAAGATTTTTTGGATCTTGGATGTAAATAAGATGTTCTGGTGTTTAATTTATTTCTTTATTTGTCCTCACTGTAGGATTTGCTCTACTTGGAGGACATCCTGCCTTCCTTACAACACAAGACATACATCTGGGCACTAATGAGAGTCTCACAGATACAGCAAGGTTGGTAAAATATCACTTGATTAATGACTATGCATTTGGTAGTTTATCAGGCTGAAACCTGTCTCATAGAATTTTGGAAGCTAATATTTTCATTCTGGATAATGTAAGAAGGCACTCCACATTTCTTAATTTTTTACAGATCAGTTCACAGAATGTGTAGCTCAGTACAGCTCCATTCCATCCACTTTAGCTCTCCAAAATGAGAAATATTTTTATCAAATTTGGCATGTAAAGGGCTAGTGAGAGTGACAGTCACATAAACAGAAACATTTTGTGCGCCTCAGTAGTATAGTTCCACTGATGGCAGCACCTATGTTCAAACAAGACTAGAACCTTCTAGTTCTGTTGCTCCTCATGGAGCTAGAAATACAGCTCACTGGCAAATAAAAAAGCAAAATCAAAAAGCAAAGACTTTATTTATCCTAGTTAGGCTGGCCTCTGATGAGTCTTAGCCTACCTGCTGTGACAGGCTGCACTTTAGGCCACTCTTATTCCCCTATTTAAGCAGCATCAACACTTTGCAGGCAGTTTATGATTTCATGTGCTCGCTTCTACAGCTGTACCCACTGTCAGGACTGGAGGCTGGGCTATGGCATTGTTCTTCTACAGGGACCCTTGGAAGATCTTATTCATGCCCATTCCTACATGCCTGTAGGGATGGATAGCTAGCAAACTATCCTTATTGCCGTAGCTGGGAAGGACTGAGTTCAAGCTTTTTCTCTCGTGGATTCTTTCCAGTGTTGCAGAAAGTAGGCAGAACATAGCACTCTCATGCATTAAAGACTCATCCATCCTCATTATTGTGCTGCTTTCTAGGCGGCCGTTTTGCAGCCTGAGTCAGGCTTGTTGCTGAAAGTTTAGTAGTGTCAGAAAGGTTCTTTTTATTCTTGTGAAAGACATACAGTGTCAAGCTTGTCAGGCACAATTCAAAATATCTAATCAGCCAGATGAGTTTCCATTGCCTCTGCTGTATGCTACAGTTTTCACAGTCAGTGGAAGAGATTGTTTAGGAACTCTGTTGCTGTTTTCCCTGTGGTGAAGTCCAAGGAAAACATAAAGAAAAGACCAAACATTTGAACATTTTAAAGTTTCCTTTCTTGCTTTTAACTATTGAAGTGGAACACATATGGGTGTTGACAGTAGAAAGTAAAAATTTCTGTCTCTTGAGGCTTGAAAGTACTTAGCTTTCACTCCCTGCTGGATATATAACTCTGCCAGTATCAATATAAGCTGCAGTGATAGTGTTCAGATGTTTCAAAAAAAGTGCATCCCACTGCCTTGCTTTAGTAACTACAAGTTTAAAAGATACAAACAATGTGTAAGCTCATGGGCCTACAAAGGAAACAGATTAATCTGAGATTTAACAGCCAAGTCGGGTACATTAGGCTACTCTGTCCAGTGGCCACTCTGTCCAGTTCAGCATTGTTCATACACTGCCAATGGGATTCAAATACATCCCCTCAAAAGCATTCTTCATACATCGTGGGACATACCCACAGTTTAAGCAGGGCAGCTATAGCTTCATCAAAGTGTGCCATTTAAATACTTCAGAGCATGTGCATTCCAGCTACACCTCTACTGGCATAAGAGATGGAGGATTTTTCAAGTCAAACATACTTAGCTTACTACGTCATAGTGAAGGTGAATGGGAAACCTATCAAAGGTAAATCCCCCACAATGATGTAAATAAGTATTATTCACCAAATGTCTTGCCTTCCATTCTCACTGGATCAGAAAGACAGTAAGCTACAAGAAATAAGGCAAGAAGTAGAAATAAGAAAATCTTCCAGCCATTCCAGAGGAGTCTCCATTCTATGGAGGAAACTCCCACAATTCCCACTGCCCATGCAAGCTTTCAGCCCCCTTTTTCTCTGTCACTGCTTGCTCTTCCAGGGCAAGTTCCTTTTATGACCCTGACCTGGGGATTTTGCTCCTCTGCTGAGTCACATCACTCGCCTCTGTGGAGTGAGGGCTCCCCCAAGTCATTACAGAGCCCCATGTGGTCTGCTTCACTCCTGCTCTCATTGGCAGATTATTATTGACTTTGCACAATCAAAAGAACAACCTGAGTGTTAATTCCTTGGCATTTCTTGTGATTGAAGGATAACATCACAGCTTCATTCAATTAATATAAGAATAGAAAAAAAAGAATGTCTGTAGTAGGCCCAGAGGGTATTTCAAGTATTTACAGCCATGTGTTTAGGGCTCTGAAGGCCTTAGAAGTATTTGAAACGGAAACTTAAAGCAAAAGGGGCACTGATCTATAAAAGTCACAGTTTTTATTAGAATTGCTGCAGGTAAGGGTTGAAAGAATTTCTGCTGTGAACATACCTTTAGTGATTTATAACCTGCTTATAAATCAGTTCTTCCATTGCTTCACGAGACATTTACATTTATGCTGACACAGTAGCAAAAGTTACCGCCCATAAAAGAGCTCTAAGCATTTCAGTGCTGTTTAGCATGTCTGATATATTACATGAAATGAAATATAAGTACTGTATCTGTATTTTCCACTATAGAGCAGTCCCACTGTGCACCACTATAGCTCAGGGGCCATAACGTTCAGTGACAGCAGTTAAGAACTCTTAGGATGATTTTATCAGTCCACTGGCATTATTAAGGGATGGATCTCTGCATCTATGGGGAGCGGGTTTACTTCTTACTGCTTACTGAGAACACATCCACCATATGCTCCTGTAAGACTGTGAATGACAATGAAGTAGTCTTGTCAGAAATTAAAACCTTTCTACTTTCACAACAAAACCAAAACTACCTTGGATAGCAATATTCTACTTGAAATGTATGCAAATGTCCCATTTTCAAATTCAGAAATCAGCCACACCAAAAAAGAATACTTTTACGTGTGTTTAATTTGGGGTTCCTCAGAGGATACACTTCTGTAAAAATTTCCAGCTTGCCTCTGTAGAAATAAAAGTTATTTTGAAAAGAGAGATATGCAGCGTTCTAGCACACTTATATATTTCCAAGCTCTGGGATTTTGAAATTGATAGGCTCACAGTCTTGCAAAAAGAATGAAAAAAGAGAAGGACCTTGTAGTTGGTGATAATACAGGAACCTTAAATGAAAAGTCACCTGATGAGCCTGTGTTTACTCCCCCTCACCTTCCAAAACTTTGTCTTTACTAAAGACTCTCATCTAGCCAGCTCTGTTTTCCTATGCAATCTCAGCCTCATATGGCTTCCTTTAAATTGAGTTGATTACAGACTTCTTCATCTCCTGAGACGAGGTTTTGTTTTGTTTTTTTCCTGAGTTCGATTTGGTTTTGATTTCACAGAGAATAAACCTGGTTTCCACCTGGGTTTCCTACTGTAAGATATGACATCTAGAAATGCTGGCAGAAGGACTGTCTGATGTCTTGCTGCTAAGTGTCTAATAAGTCTAGTATCTACTTTCAACAGATTAAGAAAGAAAATTCATCAGTTTTCAGTAGTTGGTAATTGATTATGGTTGAATTTCCTCTAATGGCATATCCTCTAAAGGGACCACCTTCTCTAAATTCATTATCAGTCATGTCGGGTTAGAATCAGTTGTCCTGCCATTCTAAAAAAAAAAAAAAATGGAGTCTAAGAAAAATGGTCAATCTCCCAGTGTGATTGCCTCTTTCCCTTGACTGGCGGGACTGGCTATGTACTGCTTAGAGTGGGCACCTGTTAGATGGCTAACAAAAGGACCCATGCATCCCATTCCTGATGACTAGTTCAGAGCAGAACAGATTTTCCAGTTGCATGCTTCAAGCTAGAATAAACACTCAGAGAAAAAGAAAATGATGAGCTATAAAGAAATAATGGCATAAACAGCAGCTGTTCCAATACCTTGCAATCAGTAAATACCTTGTTCGGTTCCTCCTTTTCAGCAGCTGCTATTGGCAGTCTTTTCTTCCAAGAGAGCTCTATAGAGAACCTTGTAGCATTTTATTAGGGTTTTGCTTGTGTGAGGAATGTCTGGTGTCAGTAGAAAATATTTGTTACTGACTTCATCACGAGATTTGTCTGTGTAAAGGCCACAGCATTAACAGCCATATTTCCACAAGAGAAGATGCCAGAATTCTTCATGGCTAATCAGGAAGACAGATAGATACCACAAGGATTTTGCATACTCTTCTATTCAGTCTCTTCCTTGTTTTGTTTTAAGGTCCTATTAGAAAGAACATGAAAACACACAAAATACTACTTCAAAGTCAGGCTTCAGGGCCTGATTAAAACACAGAAATGCAGAGCTCCAATCCATATTTAATTTCTCTAAAGAATTCAGAGCACACAGAGTATACTATGCTAATCTCTCAGTCTTTCACACTGTGGCAAAATGAGGTTAAAGCCAGAGCAGTACGGTGACTCCTGCGTGCCCCTATCCATATCCTGAATTTCAAATTTGGGCATTACTTTAACACTGATAACCATGTGTTTCAACACACAAGTTTTTAAGTAGGAGAAAGAACAGGCTAGTATTATTAGCCTCCTGTTTCTGTGTTCATTAAGGTCAGTAAATAATTGAAGTAATCTAAGGCATATCTGTGTTTCTAATCCTCACAAAGATCAGGCTACTATACACAGGCACTGTCATAGTCAGTCAGTGCTACATTTGCTCTTTGCTAAAAGTCTCAGGAAATCTTATACTTTGTCTCTTCTGAAGCTACCAAATTCTTCAAATGTTACAGTGTCACACAATCACTTATCTTAGTTTGGATACCTTAATATTTATTGATGTTCTGTCTGTAGCTACAATCAAACACTAAAAAGAAGAAAACATAAAATACAGCAGCAGTTTTCATTTACTTCCTATAGTTTGTTAATAAGTAGACCTGCTTACTTATTAGAAGTTTATTAAATGTCTGCATTTAAGTGTGTTATGCAGACATGATAAATTATTCAGATAGCTGAAAAAAATGTGATTCATTACCACTTCTCTTTCATATTGATGTGTTGCATGCTGAAGAGTGCAGCAGGGCTGTACTTACTATGTTTGACTTGGGTATTTTCTGCCATCCTCCAGGGTGCTTTCCAGCATGACAAATGCAATCTTGGCTCGAGTTTATAAGCATAACGATCTGCACCTAATGGCAAAACAAGCCACTATCCCAATAATCAATGGATTGTCTGATTTACACCATCCTCTCCAGATTTTAGCCGATTACCTAACTCTTCAGGTAACAATATAAACCCCCTTTAATAAAAATTTTCTTTTTCTCCAAGTCTTGGTAAGTATTTGGGGAAGTCAGGTTCAAAAGCATTTATTCCCAGGGTTTTTTTTAAGTGGTAGTTATATGGCACTTGTTATTTGAAGAGAGATTGATCCAGCAATATAATTAAGGAACTTTTTTATTTAAAACAACTATCTAGTCATATCAGCTGTAGTGGGACTGAAGTTAAACATAAAATTAAGTACTCCATTGGAATTAGGCTACAAGTCAGAAAACAGGCAAGGAGCTTTACATATTACATAAAAGTGAGATGTTTGCTCAGCCAAAGCCAGTGGAAGATTTTCCACTGACTTAAGAAAAAAATCAGTGGTTGACTTTTGATTCCTCCCTAACCTATGGATAGTTTAAAAGGAATCACTACCCTGTATTAGGAAATTGGTTTAAGAAATTTGTTTCTAAAAGCCACTTAATGCTACCAGTACAAGCACCTAAAGTTCCG
This sequence comes from Psittacus erithacus, assembly GCA_009867235.2. Classification (NCBI taxonomy): domain Eukaryota; kingdom Metazoa; phylum Chordata; class Aves; order Psittaciformes; family Psittacidae; genus Psittacus; species Psittacus erithacus. Next base: position 58,330 of record WYDI02027343.1, on the reverse strand, counting down.
GCACTTAAACCTATTTAAACTTTGCTCACATCAAGTAATAGTTAAAAAAGAGATCATATTCTGTAGTTTAATCTAATGCAATAGTTGATTTGACAGCAGGATAATGTTTCACACATAGAATACCAGATGTTTATCTGTGAACAAAAGGAGTATGCTGTTTTACAATCAATTGAGGAACTGGCTTATAAAAAAAAGATTATTATACTGCAGTGCTGGTTGACAACTATGATGAACTCCTATGACCTTGTTTACTTTCTGAATGAATAAAAATCACACTGCTTGAAAAAGGGGGGGCAGAACAATTTCCTGATCTATTCAGCTGTGTTTCTCAGCTGTTGAAGACTTTGATAAGGGACATTCAGTATGTGAAAAAGATCTAGTGAGAGTAATAATAAATTATTCATGCCTTAAACTTTAAATACTTGAAGACTCATGTGTTTAGTGAAAATTGCTTTTTCCTTACTTGGATTAGTATTTTTTGTAAAATTTTCAATACTTGAAGTGAAGAGACCAGCAAAAACTGGTGAACATGAAACTAAAATGCTCCACATACCCCAGGATGAGGTTCATTTGGGAGATCACATTGTGCCAGCCTTAATGAACTGTTCAAACTGCAGAAGACAGTATGCTGTAATGAGAACATCATCAATCTTTATATGTCATAAGTTCATTTAAACACTGTGTGCAACTGTAAACCAGGTGAATCTTATAGTTGTGTTATATAGAGGCTTCTGTCTTGCAAACACCTTATTAGCATTTTATCACTTGTGAACAACAAGCTTCAGGAATAATCTGTGACTCAGCCTACACAACTATTGCTATCTCTGCCCCTAAACATGGTTTTATCCAGGTCACTGACCACAGCACCAAAGTTCAGAGTGCTGTTGCCCTGTTCTCCCTCTCCAGGCAATGAAGAGAGACCACTGAGCATCAAAATCATGCTCTAGAGATGCGTATCTTTCTCCATTGATACTAGGGGGAAACCTATGGAGATCAGCAGAATCAGTGCATGCCCTGTTGATCACCCTCTGCTCCTCCTCCATTGCATCCTTGTACAGGGCAGCCATCTCCAAGGGAACATGAGCCCACAGGCTGGACTTTTCTTTGGTTTGAATGCCCAGGGCAGCAGCAACAGCAGATGGGTGTCCTTGTTGCATCAAGCACTGGGGAGGACATCTTTGGAAAGAGTGTCGCTGCCCGTTTTACATTATGAGAAAACAACCTTATCACTTTGTGCTCAAACAAAAGAAACGTTTGATGTGCAGATGTATCATTACCAAGTGAGCACTTTCAGAGATCTCAAGGAATGGCTCAGCTTTTGGACAGTCAGGGAAGCTTTTCAAAATTTACAGCACGTTCCCAGTCAGCCTAATAAGCAGAGCTCTGTTTCCTCTGTGTCCAAGTCTTTCCATGATGTTCCTCAGCTCAGTTTGCCAGAAGATCTTTAGAGGGCAGCTGTGTGGCTGCCACTTCACCAAGGGCACGCTGCACCAGTGGTTTCTGATCCACTATCCGTTCTTGCTTTCTCACCCAGCAGAGAGGACCAGGCAGGGGGAAGCTCTCAGCTCCTCTCAGCACACTGTGGGTGTTGGCACTGCCTGTTCTTTCCTTTTCTGACCTGCCTGTCTGCTGCCCTTTTTCCTCTCTGAACTGTATGTACACTGAGGTGGAGAAGACTGGGCTTAAGCCAGTAGCATGTAATAAAATGGCATTTTAATCGTATAATAAACTTTACGAGGTCACAGAAGTAGGATCAACACTTAAGGAAGTGCGAGCCACAGGGTCTAGTTGTCACTGCAATCAAACTTCTCATGAGATTTTCAGCAGGGTAAAAAGATGTTCTCTGAGAACTCCCTGCAGTAAGATTAATATGGGGATGTTGAATAGTACCTCTGATTCTCTAAATTAATTGAAAGTTCATATATAACATTTGGACTGCCTTTCTGCTATGCAAAGGCAGTATATTTGGCTTATACACACATGCAAAATACAATAGTGGCACAGACTGCTAGCCTTATATTTAAATATAACTACAGATTATGCACAGCTTATTTATCTTTAGAAATGTCTCTTCCTTATCTCTGTAAATATTTTCCTGCCTGTATTTGCTCCTTCCTGCTGTCAGCACATAACTAAAATGTACTTTATTTTCCCTCTCTTTTTTCCCTCCTGCTGCATTGCCAGTGGAAGACTACATGCACTCTGGCCGTCTTCATGCTTAGCACATTTTTATTCTTCCATTTTTTAAATCCTATTCATTTTCTCACATGCCCTCTTGAATCCTCTTCAAGCATCTTCTCTTTGATCTGAAACTGCCTAATTTTCTGGTTTATTTTGTTAAAATGTATTCTTGCTTGTGGTTTCTGATTCCCTTTTCACAGGTGCTTTTTAGTGTGGTTATTTTATTATAGTCTCTTGCTTTCTCCAAACAATGTGGCTGGTTTATTTTCAGGGTTGTCAGTTCTCATTCTGTGTTCAGGCTGTTCTTGTCAGATCAGAAAGTGCACTTTGTCATGAATACTGGGGAGAGATTCTTCAGGTTCAACATCCTCTTGCCCAACGCCTTCTTCCTGAGCAACTTGGAGCCCCCCACATGCTTGACATCTAAGCTGGCTCTGCCCTTTAATACTGTTGTCAGGATTAATGCCCTGTGTTATGCTAAGAGGGATGTAGCATATGTGCTACTCCCTTTCTTAAAAGTTGTGTTGATCTGAGTTTGCTTTTGATTTATAATCCACTAGAAACGGTTGTAAACATTATGCAACGTGATTTTGAGGGTTTGGGATTTTGGCCTTTAGAGACCACGAGTGCTGCTACTGTGCACATGCAGAGACACTTCTCTGTGCTGAAGGCATGTAGCAGCCCCTTGCTGAGCCCACCCAGTACCTCTCAGTTTCCTGGGCAGAAGCTGTGGCTCACAGCTTCTGCTCTGTGAAGCTTGGCTGGAGGGCAGCGTCGCACAATTCGTATTCCAGGGACAAGCCAGGAATTGACATTGATTCAATTGATAGTAATGTCATTGGCCGTATCCGCTAACTTGTAGCTGACTGCAAGATGGTCAGACTGGTAATTAGAGCAGACCCATATGCCACTAGCTTTTTATGTCACTGGTCTGATGGGAAATGTCTTTTTCAGAGAGAAGTGATTGGCATAAGAAATACATCAGTGATTCCTTTTTAAGTAGTGTAACTAATTACAGTGTTGCCCAGCTTGAAGAAGGCTGCCATATATCTCAACTTCTCCTCAGTCTGTGACCCAAAGAGCTCAAATTTTTATAGTCTTCGAATTCACCACCACCACCACCACCACCATCATCATCATCATCATTACTGTAACAATTAGAAATCCCAACTAAGATCCGGTCTGATCCTCTAGGATATACTGTTTCAATAAACAAGACAAAAACCAGTGTGGGATTAAGAAAGATAAATGGATCAGCATCTGCCTTCAGCTCAGTTTGAAAGCCAGTAGATCCAAGTTTGCCCAGTTTCTGATTTACTGGATTGCACTGTCTCCCGAAGGGCTAAAGCTTTGACTAGTCCCTGCTTTCCATTTTAAAATTCGACAGATTATTGATTCAGTATTCAAAAGCTTGTTTTAATTGAGGGCTGTTATGACTGTTGTCGTCAAACATTTCAGAAGTAATCTATAATGGTGTCAGAGTTTCAGCCTAGCTGGAAGCAAGTCCAGGCAGAGGCAGACACGAATACCCCTAATTAGCTAAACCAGTCTTCTCTGAACATGCAACAGTGCTAAATCACTGAGCATGTTTATTATTTCCCAGGGTTTCATACACTGATACACTGCAACCACAGCTAAGAACAGAATGAAGCATTGTAAAAACAGCATGAGGGTGAGAAAGTTGACTGTAAAAGTGACATTAATTATTTAGCAGGGATTTTTCATGAGAATAGCAAAGCCAAGTTTTACGGCAGCAACCAATCGTTTGCCAAAAAGGCATTCACCAGGGAGAAGGGCTCTAGACTTTCTAAATATGTTATTTTTTGTATGGCTTTACTAGGAGAACAAATATTTTGAAATCGGGTACCAAGTGTAAAGAGAAACTGAAGAACACCCAAGCAGGTAAAAAGCCTATATCAACATAATAGAGTTTGGAAAAAATGGGGAGGGATGTAAGGGGAAAAGTAGCTTCAGAAGCTCATGTGATCAGTATGTATTGTAAAGGTTCTGGTTTAGCATAAAGTGTTAATTTGTGGCAAAACACCTTAAGCAGGATTTTCTCTGTGCAATTGTATAAGCAGATATTATAAAACAAAGAAACAAAAAAATAAATTAATTATCTCATTTCGTATTGCCTCAAAGCTTTCTGGTTCTGACCAGCACAATCATCTCATCTTTCTTGGAAGCTCAGGGTGTATGTGTGTGAGCAGTGCAGTCACAGCCATAGTAAGCTAGCTTTAGATGAAGAGGTTTGAGATACAGCAGCATGCCAGTGACAACATAAAGCTTAGCACAGGGTACAAAATAGGCTCCACTAGCACACACAGAGCTTGATTTTGCCTTGTCTATGACTTCTTCCATTAGCTAAATGTCTTCATTAAGATTAGCTCAGCTATGTCCACTCTATACAGTAGTCACTGCAGATGTGGCTTTGCAATTTGCAGTGCACACTGAGGGTCATTATACAGACATCTCTAGTACTTCATATTTTATCTGTAACAGCTAGTAGCTTGGGAACAGAGAAAAGTATTTAGCATGCACTGTGCTTCTTTTAATGCAGAGTAGCAGCTGGTAATAAGGTGGAAGTTGTTTAACATAGCAGTATATTTGTGACTCACCAGTGACTGCTTTGAGCATTAAGGCTACAATGCCTATTTTTAAATAGTAAGATCAAAAGATCTCAGGGCTGTCTCATTTGCTCCTGGCTGTGGGTTCATGTTTCAGCTATCAATAAGCCCTAGCTGGAAACAAGCCCTTAAATAAATGCTTTAGTTTGGCCTTCTCTTAGAAGCACCACTGCTAGGAGATGTGGAAGGACTTTGAAAGATCCTTAGAGACCTGCAGAACTGTTTCACTGAAGTAACTTCCATGTCACCAAAGTCCTGATTTGCCCTCCTGTAAATATCCTTGCATCAAACCTCTGCCAATGAGCCTGCTGCTAACAAACGTCAACTGAAAAAGCGATGGTTTTGCAATACCCTAGTTTTAGCCCTTAAACTGTAGGCAGCCTCCAACTCCATTATGTTTAGATTTCAATGGCATTTTAATGCCATTCAATATTTCAATTGCTACTATTTTTGACTCAAAATTGTGGTCATTGGCAGAAATGCCATTAACTTTGTTCTGGAACAACTTCGTAACTATTTGTTTAGAAGAAGCTGCTGCCAGGAGAGAAGGGTGTAGTCCCAGCTCTTTCCCTATTCAGTCTTTTGGCATCTTTGCTATGACTGCCTGCAAAGCTGCCAGTTAGGACAGCTCTACAGTGTGGATGCTTATCCTCTCTGACAAGCATTGAATCATGTCGCACAAAGTGTTGAAACACTGTCTGGCTTCCAGCTACTACAATGCAATTGTAGCACGGCCCAGTTTTGAACTAAGAATAAAAGGCTCTCCATCATGTCTTTAGTCTTTTGAGTCATGAGGTGGAGCTGTACAGAGCAGGCCTATAGAAGCATATGGTCATGTCTTTACATACTTTCTGGTATCAACTTAAGTACCTATAACCATGCATATTCAAAACAATATGGCTAAAAAGGCCATATTTCCTGTTTTGGAAATAAGAAAATCATATCACTGTTGTTCCTCCTTAGACCTTAAGGGGGGCTGAGAACCAGAGTAGCCGTACATGTACAGGCTGTAAGTGCCAGTGGGCATAGCTACAGTTAATGCTGAAATGCTGTTTCAAGTTCATACAATCCACACTTTAAAAAATCACTCTTTGGCTGTACAAGGCAGAGGAAACCATGAGCCCATGAGCTGCACAGCTGCTTTCAAAGTATTGCTCTTTGCTGTCCTGTACAGCTGTGAAAGTTAAAAGGCTCTCCAAGGCCATCCTCAATAGGGATATTTTCACAATTTGGGAGAAAGCTGGAATAAGTGCTATGCTAGGCGTCAGCATTGCCTCTAAATAAAGAATTTCTACCACTCACTAATATTTATGAGCACCAACCCACCTGTGTACAGCTTACAGCATTACTGTGTCTCAGCCTCAGCTTCCCCATATGTCATACATGTCAATGAGTCCTTCAGGGGAGAAAGCTGCAGTACTTGGCTCTTCATGTAAGCTATGGGAGGTTTTTTCCTCTCTGTCCATCTTGTTGCTGCAGTAAGTTTAATTAAAAGTATGGTTCCATGCAGCTAGCATTTGAAGGTAGCCATCCTTCCTTGCAGCAGACCCGCTTGATCAATCGCTCCTACCTAGGGCATCAGCTTCCTGGAACATCACCTGAGGGCTCTCCGATTCATTTGGCAGGAGCAGTATGGTGGGCTGAGCGGACTTACTATCACCTGGATTGGGGATGGAAACAATGTCCTCCACTCCATCATGACAAGTGCTGCGAAGCTGGGAATTCACCTGCGTATTGCAACTCCCAAGGTACGAAAGCCATGCACATGGAGTAGAGGAGGCAAACTGCCTATTCTTGTCTCAGCCACTTGGACAGTTACCAAGGGCCTCAGCTAATGTTGTTTGCATGTATCTTGCATTCCAGCTTTCAGAACCAAGGTTCAGAATCCTGATTCAGTTATCTTGATGCAAAGCAGAAATAATTCTACTGAGCCCAGCTTCAGAAGGGCTGAGGGGAATTCGTGACTGCAGTATAAATCATGGAGGATGATAATTCCACTTGTGAAAGTGTTACAAAGTCATCCAATGCCCACTCTCCCCCCAAAAAACTACAAAAGTTGTTTCAGATTTGTGGAAGAGTTGCATCTTGGTTGCTTCACAGTGATGATGCTGTAATGTAGTATGATATAAAAAATAAAGCAAAGAGTTTATGTTAAAAAAGCCCCTATGTATGGTAATTTCATTCTGTAACTGTTGAAACATTTTTTTTTCTTACCTTATCAGAACATCTTCCACCAGTTTATCTCCAAAATAAACTTTCAACAAAACCAACATAATTTCCTCAAGTTTTACCACTCTGAAAGACATTCTTCTTCCCATGGCAAATGGTTCAATCAGTAGTTTTCTAACCAGTGCTAATAATCAATTAAATCTTTTATGTGATATTATCTATCACCTTTTTTTGGCAGGGCTTTGAACCAGACCTCAAGATAACTAAAATAACTGAGCAGTTCTCCAGTGAGGTAGGAACCTGTGAGATAGGCTAGTAGAGTAGTTTGAATAGAGTTTATTTTTGTTATAAACAAAGTTGACATTTCTTGTCTTCCATATTTTATTCCCATTAGTATGGTACCAAGTTACTCCTCACAACAGATCCTTTGGAGGCTGCAGAGGGTGCCAATGTCTTAGTTACAGATACATGGATAAGTATGGGACAAGAAGAGGAAAAGAAAGAAAGACTAAAGGCATTTCAAGGTTATCAGATTACAATGCAGGTAAAAATTGAGATTTAGTTTTGTGGTTTAGTCTTGTTGATGCTTTCGCAGTTTGCATTTATGAGAATCAACATCAGCAAAGCATGGGTTTGGTATTTTTTTTTGAGCTGGGGCTATGGAATAACCACATGCAAACCTCCATCCAGCTTGAAAAACTCACAAAAGTAACAAAGTTTGAGTTATCTTATACACTTCACATGGCTTGGCCTCTTGCAGAGCTTCCCAATGAGGCTGAACATGCGCAGGAGAGTTAATCCTTTACTTCTTTATGACCTAAAAGCTATTTCTAACTTTGCATTTCCTCTTTGATACCAGAAATGATCCTTTATCTTTTATTTAGAATGAGAAGCTCACAGATAAATTCTTAAATGCCTGGGCAGCATTTGGGGCAATTTTGTGTATATCTGTCAATGAATAAAGCATCAAACATATGTCTTTAAAATCATCCAGTTGAGATGCTTATCAGCACAAAATCAGTTAGAGGATACAGAGTCATAAACTATTAATTGTATAAGATAAAAAGGACATCTTCCTTGCTGATAGAATTACTGGTTTTACTGACTGTATTTTAACACAAATTCACAAAATACTATTGATGGCTATTGATGTCTCTGAACTGGCTTAAAATGCTTTAATTCATTGTTTGTTGGTATTAGACCAATATATTGTGAGTGACAATATAAAAAGAAAAAACATATAGCCTTTTAAATCATGATTTATTATGTTCTTGTTGCAATTATTGATAGATTATATTAGCGTGTGGCACTCAAATAAAGATTGCAATTTATTGATCCACTAGGTTCCTGGAGTTTTACTCCCTTACTAAAGCCAGAAGAACAAGAGTAAATATCCAACGTCTGTGAAGTCAGCACTGACCTCTTACTGACTTACACGGGGATATTCCCATCTTTTTCACAAATGAGGAATTCTTTTACAGTCAGTGGAATCCTTCTGAGTTCATCAGACAAGTAACCAAAGTGGGAGCTAACATAGAATGTTTTAACCTTTTTACTAATTAAAGGTTTTATTTATGTCCTCACATAAATATGTATGTTATTTATGTATTTATTTTTATATGCTTTTTGATCTACAGACTGCAAAATCTGCTGCTTCCAACTGGACTTTTTTACATTGTTTACCCCGAAAACCTGAAGAAGTTGATGATGAAGTATTTTATTCTCCACGGTCATTGGTTTTCCAGGAGGCTGAAAACAGAAAATGGACAATTATGGTAAGGAAAGAGGATAGCAGTAGTTAAAAGTTAGGGTCAGCTTCTGTTTTACCTTACACTACAGGCTTGGATTCAGCTTAGTTCCTCAATAAATAGTAAATATTAATGCATATACTTCAAATGCACCCCACAACACATCACAATTTTGACTGCAGGCAAGATATATATGTAACACAAATACTCCTGGACACAAATGTGAAGTATTTTGATCTTAATCTGCTGTTGTTTGACCCATTCTTTATCACTAAGTGAAATCTACAGTATAATCTTTAATTTTTTGGTATTTAAATCACTGGGTTTACTCTAATGATTAACTCAGCTGCTCAATTTTAATACATGTCAAATGCTGGGGCCCCAAGAACTGGTGTTAGAAACTCCAATTTCCCAAACACTTAAAGCTTCTGCAGCTTTCTCTCAGGAAAAGCTGCTACTGACACCAATGGGAACTTTCCCTGAGAAAGTGATGCAAGAACAAACCTTTAAAGGGCCTTGAAAAGTTATGGTGTGGGAAATACTGTGTAATCCATGGGGAACCATGAGAGGACATTGGCATTTAACATAAACCATAACTCCCGTCTCAGCATTCCTAGAATTTCAGAAAATTACTGCCAGATCTCATTAGCCTGTTATTTATTGTTGGCTTTAGAACCATCATGTTGACAAAAGCTAGTGAAAACTTTCAGAGGTGAAAAGAACCCCACCAGAAATGACATTGTCATAGCTCTCAGATAAACTCTAGGTGTGCTCTTAGCAAATAAGTGGTTGAGTGTGGTATTCACTAAATCCTCAGATTTTACATGGTCAAATGTATTAAGAAATTTGCATTAAATTCATAGGTTTAGTCTTAGAATTCAAAAAAGTGATAACATTTTAAATTTTCAATGTTTCTAATTGCCCTAAATATTACTTTTTCAAAAAGAAAATAAAACCTTTACAGTACCTTTTTTTCAGTGCACATTTTTTTTTTTAGGGTGAGAAAAATGTCATATTTGTGTTTTATCAAGCTATAAAAATAATGAATGCCTGGGTTTTGTGTATCTGTTATTTTCTATCACTTTCAGCTCAGGCACCAAACCGGAACATAAATTATTTGCTCAGCTGTAGTCCCAAACAGGGCCGAATGCAGGTACAACATGGGTAGCAGCAAGAGGCTGCACAGCTGGATATTCAGTCCTCACTGTGTGCTTGGGACTGCCTCTCATACTGAGCAGTGCTGACGGAAAAGGCAGTAAGACCACAACCCCTGAACCTTTGTAAATCAAGTTCTGGACCAAAATAACGGTTTGCAGATGTCGCTGTGAAATCACAACAGTGTGAACCTGGTAGTACCTTGTCAAAAGCAAGCATGTGGCTTGTTGTGTATACAGGTGTGGGAAGGCCAGCAGAGCTGCTGCAACACTGTTGTTTTATTTGGCTGACATTCCAAATATTCTGGTTTCACAGCCGTACCTTTTTGTTGTAGTACTAGAGGAGGGCAGGAGGGGTAGATGACACACTATTAACCTCAGTGAGGATTTTCCATGTTATGCCTCAGACAGTATAGCTAAACTGGGATAAATTTCAAAGTCCTTGTTCTAGTATGGCTCTCATGGACGCTAATAGAAGTTCTGCTGAAATCCACAGGCAAGCCCACATGCTCTTTGGGCTACTACAGAGTTTTCTAGCGGTAGCTGAGGACGGCATATAACACACCAAAAAAAGGCCTCATCTAAATCTAAATGCTTTGATCTAAATGCTTTGTCTGAATTTGTCCTAGGCTGTGCATTAATGTATTTTGTCCGCACTGAGAAAGCCTATCAGCTGCAATACAGAACATCATAACTGATTTTCAGCTCTTTCCTGATTCATCATCAGAAATTCTAGCAAATAAATCAAGTGGGCAGTTTTTGTCAGGACAATAATTTTCAACACAAGACTTTAGAACAGGAAAATATTTCCCCCTTATTTATTTTTATGGAGTATCTGTTCCCAGTGTGATTGGATTTTTTCTTCTCTTCTCCTCTAGGCTGTCATAGTTTCCCTGCTGACAGATTACTCACCACAGCTACAAAAGCCTACATTTTGATGCTTGGATTCCTGCCAAGAGAAAAAAATTCCTCATCGGCAGAATATTCTGGTCTGCAAATACATCGATCTTCTTCAGAAAGGATCAAAGCAATGAATGCTTCTTTAATAAAACTGTACAGTTAACTGTATAATATTGCATTACATCCGTGGCAATGTTCAAGACAATAAACACCATTGCAAAAGCTGCTTTTCATCTCAGTGTTCCAGGCTGGCTATCCTTTCTAGTGGTCAGCATCACAGAAAATGTTCCAAGGTTGTACTTTAATGATTGATTTTACCAGCATCAGAGACATAGCATAGTCGACACCTAGCTGTGTTGGAACTCGTATAGTGTAATATGACAGACAAACTTCTCCCTAAACCTGTGCATTTAATTGCTGATCTTGGAAAGTCTGTGCAGAGAAACAGTGCTTTAGTTTTCCTTGATTGCCCACACTTCTGGGCACCCCAGCTCCTGTTTTTGTCCTCCAGCCAAGCACCAGTTCCTGCTCTTGTTTGAAATATAAAGATCCTGTCAGCATTATCTCCCTCCATGACATGCCTGTGGGCTGACACAGGAGGATATTGCTGTGGAACTGGAATAGATCAGCTTCTGCTAAGTTGGAAGCAGCAGAGATGGATGGCTGGAAGGAACTGGTTAATTCTTTGTCCATCTCCCCTAAACCTTCACTCCCTAAACAGAATTTTGGCTAAAGAAGAAATTTTTCTACGTCTTCTTTTCTAAGCAAACAAGAGGGCACTATAGGATGGAGCCATACACAGCTCCTTTGTGGAAAGAATTTAGTGCATTTTGTCTGGCTCTGTAAGAGGTTTCAGCTAATCCTTCTCAGTAGTAAACAGATTCATGACATTTGTGATTTTTATGATGTCTGGATGTGCATGATGTGCACGTTTAATATTTCGGGTAAAGCTTTGAGTACTACTGAAAAACACCTATTGAAAACCACCTTTCTAACTAATTCTGATTAGGTTCAAGGATCTGTTGATTTTTTTTTTCCTCCACTGTAATGCTGGAACAACGTCTGTGATTTTTTAAAAATTCTGCAAATGAGGTTTCCATTTCCTGACCAGGTGCAAAGCACTATTTAATTCCTTTCAAAATTGGAGTCCACTGCTGGGCCACAGAGGTCACTGAAGCAAAAATAAAAAAACATTTCTTTATCTACCCACTTATGATTGATCTGCTGCTTTTGCAGGCATTTGTGTGTCTTCTGTTAAAATTAACACTTTTTAACAATCAACTTTTTCAGCAGTTCAGTGATCATTTATACTTCAGCAGAGATCTAGGTATGTCAATGATGGAGGATTAGGGTATGGTAGAAATCAGTGTTTTACTTCCCAATTCAGAATGTGGAGGAAATGCAGTATATTGCTGGTTGTAATAAGTCCTGCTTTGTGAACTGTGTTCCAGTGCTGCAAAATATTTAAAAATATGGCTGGTTGTCTTGGAGGTAGTGAGCTGTTGAACAAGTTAGAATAGTAGATATCCTTACTAACCTGGGTTTAGTGCTACCTGAGAGTAAGACAAAGCATTTTGCTAGTCCTTTCATAAAAAAGGCAGTAGTTTTATTGTGTTGATTGACATACTATCAGTGAAGTTGTGCACATTTATAATAACAAAGCTGTATTATGAAGTGTTTCACGGGGAACAGATTAACAATTTTCTGCTGCACTTTTGCTTCTCTGTGCTCTGATTAGAGCTAACATGCATCTAGGTTATTGCAGACTCTTTAAATACTTAGGAATCTGAGCAGCATGCCAGACATCTGAATCCCCTGGACATTTTTAAAACACATGCATAGATCTGCTGCATAACACGTGAGCAATGGAGTCAAATATTTCTGGGGAGTAATTTCATATGGTTCTGTTCCTCTGTGAACATATACAGCAAAGGATGACAGTCCTTGCTCTATCTTGCACAAACTGCTCACAACATCAGCTATTCTAATGCCTTTTAGATGTATTGGGTGGGCTTAATGCTCATGTCCTGTGTGGAAGCACTGAACATACTACATGCACATTTCTGCATGAAATACCCTGTGCATGTGCTGTGTGCTGGGAGCCAGGGCACATCCCAGTAGGGCAGAGTTACCGAACATGTGCAGGCTGTCTGCTCAAGTGCATGCAGAGCAGATCTGACACTTCCTGGAGGCATTGGGCTGGTACCAAACAGGCAATGTACATTTCTGCCCCAGGGACCCAGAAATATGGTGTCCTGAAGGGTTTCTTTTCTGCCTGAAGAAACTTTCACTGCCCCCCCATGCAGCAGAAGAGCACTGTGAGGCTTAATCCACTTGCACAGGTTAAGCATCCTGGGATTGCCGGGTGATAGCTGTGATAGCGTGCAATATTGTATTATTATGCCTTCCAGACTCCTCACAAATTCACTACTTGAATTTACAAGCGATGACTGCAAATGTGGTGAGTAAAGGAAACAGCAGTAATGTGGAAAGATTTTCTAAGGGGAAAAAGTAGTTATCAGCATTCAAGGGTCTTAAAAGAAATGCGTAACAGGTAGCAGTCACTAATAGCTTACAGAGTTTTTCATTACATTTATTATGCTTTAATCAGTACAAGTGCTGTTTTCATTGCTGAGTGCACTTGAAGGATATAGTGTTTCTGTCATCATCTTTTCACAAAGGCTTCTGCCTGGATCCCTAGGATCCTGCCCAGGATTTCCTTCCACAAAAGTCCTACTCCTCTGTTTGTCCTAGAGAACAGCCCTGGGCCAGTTTGAGTCTTATCAAGTCTTACCCATATCTGACTGATTCAATAACCACCTGCTCCAATACCTGGTCTTCATGCATTTGCATTGCTGTGTTCTTGTCCCTCTCCAGGAGCAGGCACCAGTAAGGGCAGTTGCCAGTCCAGTTTATCACCTGCTCAGAGGAACAAAAGGAGGATTTACCCCCCTGCCCTCTTCCTCCTCACTGTGAGGCTGGTTGTGTGCTGCCACTGCATGTACCACCACATCCAGACCTCACACATAGACAGGCATTGTGGTTGTGCTGTGCCCCAAGGGGGTATATGTATGATAACTTCAGTGTCCAAAGCCCAGCCACAGCTCCAGAGCCAGCACTAAATCTGGCTTTGATATGACCAGAGTAGGACCAATCCCAGCTGCAGCCCTGGAGGAGGATCAGTGGTCCAGTTGTACTCTAATGTTAATCATTCTAGAGCTGAGGGTCTCAGAACACGGACCTGGCAGATGTGATGCAGGACTGATGGGGCACTTAGAGCAGAAACTGGTGGCTAGCAAGGACATCTTACAGCACCTCAGGTGGCCCTAGGTCTGTGCTTTGTCCCCCATCTGCAGTATTTTTGTGCCCTGTTAGAGGATTACTCCTTTCCTACACCTAGAGTTAAAAATGCATATTGCTTGTTTACCCACTCTGTAAACACTTTTCTGCAGCTCATTAGCAGCAGTGGTGGGATTCTTTGGTTATCTTTATATAATCTCTTGAAAATGATCTAATTTCAATTAGATATTCAGTAGAGGAAGAGGGGCTAAATGTTTCTCTATACATTTCTCTGGGAGTAAGAAGGACATTTTTTCCCTCAGTACTACAAAGCTAAGAGACAGCACAGTAACTACAGCAGGTGAGAAGCATGCAGAAAGAATTTACAAATAATTAATATCTCTAAGAATATGAGGAACGGTAACTTAGGAAGGACCGAGTTGGGGGCCTGGGGAATCAGGAAGGAACAAAGAAGAGTAAGAATTCTCAAACAGAATTAAATATGTTATTTGCACCAGCCTACATCAGAAATGACATGGGGAAAAAATCTGCAGCAGATTTTCTTATTGTCTCGTAGCAGAAGCAGCCTTCTGTGAGAAGCTGAGCTGATAAAAGGGAAATACAGGAAAAATGAGACTAGAACAGCAAGGAAGGTTTGGATGCGTGAAGTCCTCCGGAACTCCTGAACTAACATTTATCCCTCAGAAGACAGGCCAGAAAGTCAGCCATAATTATTTTGCTGCCTTTCACATTGTGAGAGGGGAAGGAGGAGCTGCATGAAGGTCTGAGCAATGTGCCGAGCTGCTCGGTCAGTCTGGGGAGAGCTTTCATGGCTGATTTGAAGTTCATTGAGCTTAGTTTTGTTTTCCAGAAATGTGTAATACTGGTGGAAAGTCTGAAAAACAGACTTCACACAAAGGGAAAGGTTTCTTCTTTCTTCTGGGTCTCCCATTACTCAGTTAATCACTTCGTTAATGTATTGAGCAAATAAACAGTGCTTTTTGATTATATTGCCACGGCTATTCATCCAGCTGCCTTTCAAATGCAGAGCCCAGAATTTCTGGGTCTTGCCCAAGGTTATGTGTACAGAGACACTTCATAAGCCACAATAAACATTTGATTCAGCCCAGCATTTGCTGTCATGACTAATGGGATACAGCTATTTGCAAGGCTATTTGATTCTTACACAATCTTGTTACCAGCTCTTTGAAGAAATCCCAAACCTTTGTGGCCTCTCTAAATGCTGATGATCCCTTCCATGTGTATGCATGTAGAGAATATTTCTCCAGGGGCAAGCAACCCGAGGAGACTCCATTCAGAGAGCATATCTTTCACAACCACAGTCAAAGCACTGCCTGGCCCTGCCAAATCCCTTAGAAACCTTTTTGTAGTCTGCATTATAGGCTGGAGAACTATTGAATTCTGCTGCTCTCTAATGGGCCTGTTTTAAGGGGGTTGGCATCCGTGCAAAGTAGGCTCCAACACAAGCATAATATATCTAGAAAGAGGGACGAGCATCACAATTGCAAACTTAGCTGATCAAAGTCTCTTGGTTTAGCCAAGACTTGCTTCCTACTGGGAGAAACAGCAGTGATAGCAGTTGAAAAGTCCTAAAGAGTGAGCAGGGCAGATGCAGGTCACACTTAGTGATTTAAGTGCAGAATAATGTTTGCTGGAGAGAGAAAGCTAAACTACTTATATGAGTTAAGGAATTCACAGGTCCCTCTCCAGCTCATAGCCAGTAAGTCCAACACATCACACCTGAAGGACTTTTGTCCTCTCCAACATCCTCATCTGAAATGCTCACCCACTGTCTGAACATGAGGTGAATGTTCTCACTGGGACATGCCACAGTCCCACTCATGACCAGTTTGGACTAGACCTGCCATGTCCCCAGGTACAGCACATGGGAACCACAACCACTCTGTGTGCCCCAGCATGGAGAGCCTGTTTCTGAAGGTAAAGACGAGGCTGATCACGGTAACACCTGATCAGTGATTTTAAAACACCTGGTTTGGGGTGGTCTGCACCATACAGAAAGTCATCAGGCAGAAACCAGCTTCTGTTTGCAGTGAGAAATGGAGGCCTCAGCCTTTCTCATTCTGCTGCCTATGCTGTACCCCAGCTGAATGTGGCCTGGATGTTTATTGTGATGAAGCTTTGTGTTTGACAAACTGCCAGGCACTGCTCCCTGGGTTCTCTGACAGACAGTGCCCATGGCTAGCTGTTGCTCTTATTCAGGTAATAAAGAAAGAAAACCTATGAGACCCTGGAACAAGAGACACTTTATTGTGCACACAAAAAAATGTGCAAGTACAGGCAGGTTCACAAAAGCCTTTGCTTAGCTGTCCCCACAGGGCTGTAGAAGACCCAGGTTAGAAATACAGGTGGAAGAGTGCTCCCCTCACATGCTACCCCCTGCCAGAGCAGTCTGCCATGCTCCCCAGTGGTGTAAGAAGGGGATCTGCACCCCCCTGATCCCTGGGAGGCTCTTCTGCACACCTGGGGCATGCTCTCCCCACAGATGAGCTTCAGTCACAGCAAAGCCCTTGCTTCTTTCTGCAAACTGCTCTGCTCAAGAGCATCAAGAGCAGTTGGCCCTGTCCCACTGATGGGCTGATCCACAACCTGCACCCTGCTGCTGTGGCATTGGGCAGGGCTGCCCTGGGCCCCTCCTGCCAAGCTCTGTGAGGCTGAGATCTGCAGACTCAGCAGGGGAAAGGTTTGCACCCATCCTGCAAACCTACCAGTGTGGGGCACCCCAGGGTGGCACCCCACAGATGGTGTGTTGAACTTTCCCTGGGCAGACTAGAATGTTTTATAACTGATATCATTCGATGGATATTTGCTTACTTTGGGAGTTCACCTAATTGAAAAGAAATGTCTTCAGCACCACGGAATCCCTGCATGAGTCACCACAAGCTTTAAGACCCACTCTGCAGCTCGGATTTCTGATTTACATCTCAGAGCAGTTCTGGAGGATTTCTGAGGACCAGGCACTAGAGGATGAATAATACATGCACTTCTCTGAGGGGTTTCCCCTGTGCTGGGCAGCCCTGCGGGCTCCTCTGTGTTACACCGCCTCCAATGGGAGCAAGGGCAGGAACCATGGGGGACGCTCAAAGCAGTTTAAATTCAGACTGACTTCAAGCAATAAAATGTCTTAATCCCAATCCAGCATTCACGAAACACACTTTATGTGGTGATCTATACATATGCCTTATAGGCATATAATGCTATAATGCTATAATTCAGAGATGCAGATACTATGATCTACAAAGGAAGAAGTGAGAGCTTTCAGATCCCTCTCTCTTGCTCCTCTATTCTGTGACACAACTGGGTCTTTCTTAAATCCATTTGTAACCCTGAATTTCCTGTATTTTCTGTAATTATAATACCCCATGTTTTACTTTAAATTGTTTATGCATTCTTGCAATAGGAGGCATTTCTAAAAGCGTAGCCAAGTAATTTGATTTGGAGAAGTGCTGTGAAAGAGACAAGGGTAGACACATATAATTTGTCTCCTACCAGCTTTATGAGTGTCTCTTTCTCAGAAAAGGTAACAATTTCACCCAGAAATAATTCTGTTAGACATGAAATATCAGAGCTGTGAATCACTGGGCATTTCAGAGCATCACTTCACAGCAGGAGAGCATCTGAAAACTGCACCAGAGACAAGAGTTTAATTCTTATTGCAACACTAGGGAGAAAAATGCAATCAAAAACAGCTATAGGAAGTTGCAGTACACCAGAACTATTTATTTTACTGGTTGCCTTCCTGGGAAATAGAAACCAGGAGATTATAGTTATTCTTCCAGCAATACTGTTGATTTGTTCAGGGTAGTAACTAGGATTCACAACACTGCAATTAAGGACTCAGGAAAACATCTTAAATAAATTCCTCTCAAAGACTGTATTGTAGCCTCCACACACATGTTGCTTTTAGGTATCCATATAGCAGGATAATAACTGGTTCTGCCAAGGAACATCTTTCTGATGTTCTGAGAGGGCAGTGAGACCAGTCTGTCTCAGAGGTTTGTAAAGACAATAGATTCTGAATTGTGGGGGCAGTCAGTTATCACCAGGTTGAAGGTTTTAGCTTTGACTACATCTGAAGGTCACCTGTTCCTTGTTCCCACCTCTGCAGCTAGACATAACACCCCTATTTCAATATAGAACACTATGGGAACTCTCCTCCCATGGAGGCAGTCCTTGAGATTGTCACCAGTTAGCCGGGGCAGCTGCTTCATGTGCAACTTTTAGGACTTGTCACATTCTGCCATGAGATAGAGCTGTTTCCCAGTGTCTGCTGCTAACCATCATGGTCTTGAGCATCAGGACCATCAGGATGATCAGGACTTACTCTTCCCCAGTGCTGAGGTGGACAGAAGGAGAATAAGCATGTTTATTCTGAGCACTGTATGTTGCAAATGACAATAATTGGGGCCCTGCTGAGTTGCCAGGCTAATTTAAAGACATGGGACCTGACATTCAGGAGAAATTAATACACATAAATTGCACGGACCTTGAGCACTCAGTATCTCTCAAAGCTAGCACATGCTATTTGTCTCCAGATTACTACTGCCTGTGTAAAGCAGGTGTCAAGGGCTATTATAAGAAACAAAGAAGGACCTTGTAGGTTGTTACGTCAAAGTCTAGGCAGCTAAAAAAGGTAATAATGCTGAGTACTAGTTTTGCATGGCTTAGCTGGATTAGCCTTTACATCCTAAATGTCTGGACTGTCTCCCAGCCAGAGAGTGCCTTTCCTTGAAACAGTCCTCTTTTCCCAACAGTTGATGGAGACCCATTGTTCACAAAGATGCCTGGTTGCCTAATGCCATGATGAACTTGTAATACCGTGACTGTTTGCAGAAGCAGACATGGGACGTGTTTAAGCACATGCTTAAGTGCGAGGACAGCTTTAACCATGAAACCTCTGCAAAAACTGTTTTTTTCAGATGCAGTTCTGACACTCAGTTCTGACACAATCTGAACATTTTACGAAGTCAGCCTCCTGTGATAGAGCTCAGTCTTTCTTTAAGAAATGTTTTGCCTCTCCCAGGTTTTTCAGAAGACTGCTGAAGAGAACATGTGTCTTTTAATGCAGGTATTTGCTTGGTGAGGGAACAGAGAGCTGAGAGCCTACAATCTTTGGTGATCCTCCTTCCCAAGCATCCAAGTCTGTGACTGCGTGACACCCTGGGCTCCAGGTCTGAGCATCCTGGAGCCACCTCCAGTGTGGACACTGAGGTGCTTGTTAGGGGACTGTCCTGCAGGCAGGATCTTCTTTCTGCTTTTGGGTTTGGCTTTTTGTTCAGAGACTTTCAGCATGGCCAGAATTATCAAAATCATCTGTGAAATGGACTGACTGTTCCTCCTCTGCTCATTCTCATCTCTCAGTCCCAGAATCCCGATGCATCTCTCAGCTTCCCAGGACACAGGAGTGTAATACAGTGCAGAACAAAGGCTTGAAATGATTTTTCAAGGGGAAAAAAAAACATAACTAAGCACTCTTAAATAATGAATACAATGTGTTGCTCCATTTATGTCTTATATTGTCTGCAACCACAAAATAAGAAAGAAGTGATCCTACATTTATTTGAGATGGAAGATTTTGGAGCAGACTGAGAACTGCCAGAGATGTCTGGGTCTACAGAGAAATGTCTGCACAGCAAAGACGAAGATGTCCAGTTTGGCAGAAGACCTTGCTAAAACCATTCATGATCTATTTCCTGCATCCGCCTCGAAACTTTGGGAGGCTTTCAGCATGTATTTTGTATTTCCCATCCTTTTCTTTCTTAAACTTCAGCCTCTGCATCAGTCTTGGCACTGTGATGTAAGGTGAAATCCAAGAGGGATGCTCTCTGAATGCCATTTTGCATTCAAAGTGGTTGGTGATCATCAGTAAGGGACATGAGACACTCCAACCATTCATCTAAATATTCCTGTGCACTAATACACACAAAGTTATAAACAGTGTGATCTATGATGTGTGCACGCAAGTGTAGGAAATAAAGGACAATCTGGACAATTGCGCTGAGACAATGTATGTCCTTGCTACAAATGTGTTGAGCTTGTAAAGGCTGGGCAAAAATAAATAAGAGGGGGAAAATTCATTGGTTCCTAGCTGCCTCCTAACAAATAAATCACAAAGGCTTTCCATTCGTCCCTTGAGATATTTAATTTGCTCTGCTCTCCCCCCAGCCACAATGAAAGAGGCTTTTCTTCCACTTGAACTGACCTTTGGCAAACATTTCCCTTTCAATTAAGATCTGAAATGTCCTTGTGGACTGCTCTTGCAGGAGACAGTGGGAAGAAAGCCTTCTGAAGTACTCAGACAAGAGTCAGGACAGAGAATAATTACTTGAATTCATAAGGTTAATTCCAGTCTAGACGAAGGCAGAGATAAGTCATTTAGAGGTCTCCACTGAAGAGCAATGTTTGTCTTTCTGGACTTTCTGATCTCCTTGTACTTGCTGCTTACTATATACTATGAATATTTCTCTCATGGACTGTTGAGCAATTACTGTGTCTGAGCATTGGGCTTGCTTTCCTCATGTCATTATCAGGTTGATAGCCCAGTGTGAGCCTCTTCAAAGTGAGGCTTTGACTGTGGCTTGACCTGGCTCACTGGAGTAAATGAAAAGCTTCCTGTGGAGAGCAGAGTGTTTGGCATCAGGGAAATCATTACCTGAGTGAACTAAATAAAATTTATCCAAAACATACACCAAAAATATGCTGCATGCAAACTTGAAGTTGAAGCCTAGGTTGACTTAATATACAGTCAACAAAAAGGGCCAAGATAACTAGAAGAGGTAAAAAACACCCCATCAGATTAATGACTGAAGGAACTTCAGAGGGTTGCACTGAGCATGTTCTTATCCTGACTGAATTCTCCAGATTTTGCACATTCTTGCAAAGTGGACAATATTGCAGGCAAATTACTAACTGGAGACCAGCTATGTGATATCCTGTGAAATACTTGGGTTTCCACACTACAGTTACTTGGGTGTTGTGGCACTATGGTGTCAAGTTAGCTATATTAACAATGGTGTCACTGTTGGGATGGTTGAAAGATGAGATATGAGCTTGGCTTGTGAAAAGAATATCCCTCAAGACAAGGCTTTTTCCACACAACTAAAATTCTCCCATATGCTCCTGTGCAAGGGTAAGTGAAATGGGACAAACAGTGGCCCAGTGCTCATGCACTTCTTGGTGGGTGGCACATATGCTACGTGCCATCTCCTCCTTCCCAACTGCCAGACCATATCTTTCTTAAGTCCTAAGCCTTCTAACTGGCTATAGTGTAATCACTGTTACATCATTACTGAAATCTTTTCTTTCTTTGGCTTTGGCAGCTCTGCCCTTCTCAAGACCTCTTTCTTTTTCTCTGCTTATTCCTTTAATGTTTCTTGTCATCACTTCTTTGGTTCTTCTTTCTTCCTTTGAAAAGAGTAAGTCACAGTACATTGGTCGTCTTCTCTGCATCCCAACTACATGCTTTTATGCGCTTATAAGAGTGACTCATTAACCTGAAAGTCACATTATTGAGCTAAAATTTCAATATCTTTTGCATCTTACTCCCCTTCCCTTAGTTGTCACCATTCTCCTTGACCTCAGTGGTCTCCCATTGACCACTCTTCTTGTCTTTCAGGTCCACTCTAAGGTGAATTCTTACAGCTTGAGTTACTTGCACCCAACATGATGTTGGCACATCAACTGTGATGGCAATTTATGAATCCTTCCTCCTCTTCACCTTCCTTCCTCTAGGCCACTTCAACCTAATGCACGTGCACTGATAAAATGATTTGCTTCCCTGTTTTATCCTTTTCTGCTGCTGCCTTCTATATAATTACATCAGGCACAAATATTCTCTGTTTCCTTTCCAGGTTTCTATCTGTTCACTCATTTTAATGCCTTGTTGATTTACATCCTCCTCTATGCCAGAAATTCTAGCCTCATTTGCCTGGATATTTAGTTTCCCAATGAGTAAATGCATGCTTTCTTCATTGTGGAAAGAAGGCCTTTCTCATATTAGTCTTTAAAATCTGCATCTGATCATTTTGCTAGGCATTTTTACTGTGCTGCCTACACAACAGTGCCAGTAAGCATTATTATGCAGGCAGCCAAAGAAATAAAAAGGCTTATTCTGTGTATTTTTTTGCCCACACACTTACATGTATGTGACTGAACTATTTGTAGATATTGTGTGATTTGCTGAAACAGGATCAAAGTAATTGATAAGGAGGCACTGTAAGTATATAAATAGCTGGTCTGTGATTTAAGTTTTGATGCCACAGCTTTGGCATGCTTTGAAAAGTCACCTGCCTGTGTTTCCTCATCTTTGAAACGGGAATGATTTTGTTTACCCTGTCTACCAAGTGATTTGAGACCAAGTGATAAAATGTGCTATGTAATAACCATACAGTGTTGTTTTTCCTGTCCCATTCTTCCTCATTATGTGTCACACCAACTGGTTTCATCTGCTGCTAAATTAGACCATGGACATCTGAAGTAGTCCTACATTTTTCACAGTATGATGGCAGAGGCATTGCACTGCTCCCTAACTTTCAGGTCCTAATGCAGCGCAAACAACAGTTATATTAAAAGCACCTCTCTTGGAGCTATGGACAGTGCTACAAAGGGGAACGCTAAGTGTCTGCAGTATATAATGGGGATCTAAAGCAATTTCTTGTGACATTTTATAGTCTGACAGTTGCCTGAAAGAAACCCCATATGGGATGTAAATTGCATGTGTTGCTGCCATATGCTTGGGGAAGCAAGATCCATTTGTTCTTTTAGAATAGAGAAGCCTGCTGAATTCAAACCAGAAGTCATATACGTATCATGTTCATCTCAGCTTGTGTTAGGGCTGTAGCAGTTCTTTATTCTTTTGCTTTAGAGTGCTGCGCAAAGCTCCATTTGGTGTAGCTGAGATTCTATCACAGGGAACTCATATATTATTTTTAAGAGATGTATCACATCCTGGTTTAAAACTGTATTTTCACTCCAAGGAAACCATACGAGCTCCCCCATATAACATATGAAACCAAATTGAGGCACAAACCTGACTCCATGAATTTCCTGGCTTCATGAGTGTTCCAGCCACTTACACAGGGCTGAATTTGGCCTGGGATGCACATTAGTACACTGGATTGCTGTTTGAAAGCTAAGAAGTTTCTGTTTAATCTTTTCAAGATTTTTATCCTTCTCTAGTAATTCATAGGAAAGATAGAATGGGTAGGGAGTGTTGTCTGAGTTTATTCTCTGTTCTGACACCTTACAGTTTTTAGGGATTCTTGTTCTTATTTGAGGTCTGTAACAGTTTTACAGCTGCGCATAAATACAAGAAATAACAACTGGGGAGGCACTGAGACTGCCAGGCTGAACATCTCCATTAGTAAGATGCACAAGATGCTAATTTTACCTGACCGCTGCTCTAATTCTAAAACCAAGGCAATTTTTCTCTAGCCAATCGTGTTCTAAAAAGAGCAGCACAATAATTCAGGCCCTTAACAGTACCTATTTCCTAATAGCGTCTTTATCACTTTGTTTTGGTTTTGTTTTTTACCTTTTATTTTGGCCTTAGGCCTTAAGAATCATGAAGCAGAAACACACGATCCTAAGAGAACGTTTTCCCTCTGAAAAACGTTCCCTCTGAAAAAACCTGCCAGGCTGTCCCATTCAAACTTTTTGCAAGATCCATGTACTAGATCATAAGAAATTGTTATGCTTCCAAAATGCCTCTTATTCAGGTGGCATCTGAGGTTAAGGGATTTGAAAGCATTCAGTAGCTGCATCAAACAAGATGCCACAGGGCAGACGTAGGCTGAGGACAGAAACAGGCATTTCTGAGAGAGACACATTTCATCCTGACACGGATATCCAATGCAGTCAAGAGATAACATGTCTTAGACCCTGCTGTTACTTTCTCCTAGCTGTAAATAGTGTATACCTGACCACCCCACATCTGGACATCTCCAGTGAGAGGAGTCCCTCTCACAGTGTTTGAAACTGGGCTGCTGAAATTAACTGCTGCTTTGAAAACATATGTGAATGACTTCCTTTGGGTCAAAAGGTAAGTCTGCAACACAGCCCTGAGTAAAGGTTAGGATGAGTCAGTTCATACGCTAGCAACATCCCTGCCTCTGGCTCTCCACTATGTTCCCATCTTTTTCGTTGCTTGTTTTTGGTAATGTGGCCAAATGAGACATTTACTGTGAATGTTCAAAAGAGCCACTTGCTGTCTTTCATTTACATACTGATAAAAGTCATAAACCATGAAATAGGCTAGCCTTGTATCATCCGTGTTTCCACCTTCCTGCAGGGATTTGAATATGTCTCCTGTGAAGAAATTTCAGGCAGTTTACCCACCTCCATGCAAGGGCAAAGAATTCCTCCTTGTTCTCTAACCTACATACGGACCGCCTACAGAGAGCATTACACTCACCGGAGCATTTGAGAGAGAGGAAACAAAAACCAAGCCAAGATTGTGAAAAAAAATCCCTGGAACAGAAAAACAAAAATGAAACTATAAATTGGAAAAGAAAAAGCAACTAGAATGGATTTAAAGGGAGTTTTCTACAGAAGATTCCGAATGGAGCTTTTGTTGCCTTTGGATGCTGTATACTGAGCAGAGACCTCAGGCCAAGTCACGTGCTGCATCCTTTTGGTCCCATTTCTGTGGCATGATAGTCATTGCTGTCTGTCTCATGGCTGCACCAAAAATAGGGGCAGTCAGAAACCAGACATCCCATCCTCAGCAAAGCTGCAGGGCTTCAAAATCTGGTTTCATTTTGAATCATAAATAAAAGTGACCATCACAGATTTTTTTCATGCAGAGAAATGTTCAAACATTAAGGGAAAATTGTTTCCTTTGGTCTTAATTCTATATTTTGCATTTATATAAAATAGCAGTGTGACATAAAAGCTGTTGCAAAAAGGTAAGAACAAAATGTTTCAACATCTTCTACAAATATTTTAATGAAAGCCATGTGTGCCAGTAAAAAAATTCAGTTTTTCAAACCACTGGGGAAAAAAAAAAAATCCCTCTAAAAAAGTCTGTTGTGTCTTTCCAATACATTCACCTACTAGTTAAAATTAGGTATTAACCAACCAAAGATATGTATCTGTCATGCTCTTCTTTCGATTTCCTTTCTGGAAGAAAGAAGGCCATCTAATGATTTATGAAGGCCTATGAAGACCAATAGGGTTTTTTTCCAACGGAGACTAGCCTGAAGATTTTTCATCTCTGTGTCACTCAGGATTTAGGCTTCAGAGACGAAAAGGAAAGTTGGTAAGAGAGTTAGCAAAGAGGTGCCGTAAAATAGCTGTGCTGGATGGTTGCAAATGAGTAAAGATTGACCTCACTAATTAAAATTAATCCAAGCTGAATATCAAGCATTTGTATAACATCATCACTGGTCATCCCTTCATCAAAATATTGTGGGAGATAGGGGCCAGACATTAATTGCATTCACCCCTGAAAGTAGCAACACTGTAGGCAGCAAGCAAGTCAAATCCTTGATCATACAGGAAAGTAAATATTCCTCTGTCTGTCTGTGGGTCATTTGTCCATTCCTCAGTGGTTTCTTTAGTAACAGGTTAGTGTGGTAGAATCATTTATGTGGCTGAGCTTTTGTGAAACTCTAATACTTGCTTAGGCCAGAAAATGAGCCTTGTGCACTGTTCGATAATCCAGCAATTACTTACCATCATGTTAGTTTCCTTTGGACAGAAACAGTGATTACAGGGAAGTCACACCACACTGCATTAGGAAAGCACTCAAAATGCTTTTACAAAGTACATACTATTTTACAAACAGATCTGTAAATATAGCCCTGATTAAAGAGATTCAAATTGAGACCTAATTAATGGAACACCACCTTTGATTAAAAAAATATGTTCCTGAGAACAGCTGGAGCCATTTGCCAAGATAAATCAGATGCTACTCTCAACTTTTACGGGTTGCTAAACCTATGAAATACATGGTATGTCTAGGATTTGTCTGCTGCATTCTTTTACTATGAACACAGATACTGTAGTTTGCTAACAAAGAAAAATGATGGACCCAGCAGTCTATGGTGAAGGCATATCTTCTTTTCTCATTCTTACTGATTAGAGCTGAGAGAAAACTGCTCTGGTGAAACCTCTGGAGCCTTCTGATTTTCCCCGTATTAGGCATGAGCTGAAAACAGCCCAGGTCTCCTGTTGACTCTTTTCACCTCTAGAAAGGAAAGTAAAGGAAATATCACTGATTTGTTTGGTGGTTTGTTTTTTTTTTAGGAATGCTGCCTCAAAGAGATAGTCTCAGGGACCGGTAGGTCCCTCATGTATTTAGCATCTCCAAGTTTATCATAAAGGCATCTTCTTTTCTGGACATTGCCAACCTATCTAAAAGAAAAAAAGTATCACTTGTCTTAAAGATGAACAATGGGTTGACAAAGCAGCAAAAGAGGAAATATATTGCGTTATCTTTCCACCCTTTTCTCCTCCCATGCAGGATAGAGCATCTCCACAAAGAAAATTCTCACAAACAGTTGCACCTGAAGACTCTTGGGGAGGGATCCATGAGGACCCGATCTATATAATCCAATAGTGAACTTTGGGTGCTGGAGACTGAGATGATCAAGGATGAAGATGATGTAAGCAAAAATTCAGGTATAAATTAATAAAAACAGAAGGCAGGTTTCAAAATATGTATAAGGCATCACAAATGTATACTGAAGAGGCACCAAAAAAGGGTAACAAAATGCTTTGCTGCTTTGTAATGTAAGTTCACAGCTCACAGAAAGCTCCATTTCCAAGCATCACTAGAAATGATCTGCCCAGTTCACATCTTGTTTCACTTTTCTGAACCTTGTGGTTCTTGGGTGTAGTGGCTGCAAAGGTAAGAGGAGGACTGGTTGTACCTGGGTGACCTCACTGATCACCAGTTTTCCTAAGGAGATCCTGCATTTTCTCCTTCTGTTGTTTTGTTTGGTCTCTGTTACTATTCATGTTACTGTTGTTCTCCTGCTAATCTGTAAGATGCTTTGATATTCTCCCAGTTGAATTATCACTCAAAATCCAAAGCGTGGCTTTTGCTGGCAGCTAGGAAAGAAATCACAACATTGCTTCATACAAAAGTCATTAGCCTTCTATTTTTCCCTCCTTTTCTTTGTTGTGGATAGAAAGCAACGGCAAATATATTATTAACAATAATTGCGAAGTCTCCAGGAGATATTCTACTCAATTGGTGATTTAAATTCTGAATTTTTAGACTAATTTTCTTAGCAATTCCCCTAACTTAGCCTCAGGAGGACGGGAATTATTCAGAATATTTTTCAAAAGCCATTTTAGCCAGTCAAACTATAATGCATGTTTAAAAAGAAAGCTATTTCTTCCTTTCCATCACCACATTTTGTTTCAGCTGTGACAACTATGTAGCCTTTTGCTATGTGCAGTTTCCCAGTGACTGATGTAATGGAAAGTACCACAGGTGAGCTCCAATGCACCTCTAGCGAGAACTTGTCTTTCTCAACATTTAATGCCTTCCCTCATTAAACTAATGACACTTTGAAAACAAATAGTACTGCCTAGACCAGTCAAGTTTTACATTAGGGATGATTTTAAAAGTATTGTAGATTAAGACAGAAAAAAATCACCCATGTGCAGAAACGAGCTATCCATTTGCTATCTTGGGTTGAAATCACGAGCATAATTACCAGCTTCCAGAGAACCTTCTAGTGACAATGGCACAGTATGGACCTGCCTGCTCTTGCAGAGGCCAAGAAACATGCATCTACGTACACGAAACAGCCTAAAGAAGATAAATCCATACATATTTATTTGCACGATTTCTTTCTCTCACCCGCTTGACTTCACTTTCATAAACCACACACATGTATGTCTTCCACCCTTTTTACATATTTCACATTTTACTTATGCTGATAGCTTAGAAAAGCAAACTGTTCAAAAAGTGAAACAGTGTTTTTTTCCACCTATTGGAATAAGAAAACTTAGAAAACGCTGTAACAATTCCTACTAACAATAGCAAAGAGTACTAACAATAAACGGCATTCTCCAAATAAAGATCAGGGCAAGGGGTGTGTTTTGAAGCATGCGTAGGAGGGAAGAAGAAGAGCATTTATCAAGACAGATAATTTCTGTGTTCTGATCATTACAGAAAGATATTTTTTGAAAACTCTCAGAAACCAGAAAAGAAGAGATCTCCATATCCTTCCCATAGCTCCTCCTTGAAGACTGGAAAGAAAGCAACATATGACATGCTTTTGAGGATGAGCGGTGTGCAGTTGTTCTCACACGGGTACAGTGACAGAACCAAAAAGCCTGAAGCAGATGGCAGGCATGTGGGTGGGGAGTGGATTGCTGAGATTCCAGGGGGAACAAAGGGAGAATAACTGGTTATTGGGAGGACTGCAAGTGCGCAGGGACATGGCTCTGTGTGTGTTTAGCCACCTTTTGCTGCACTAGCATATGGGACGTGAGCACTCCGGAGGGGTGTCAGCTAGTGGGAGGAATGTGGTGGGACAATAATACTCTGAGATGATTAATAGGAGCATGGTGAGAGTTGCTGTTTATATCTAGTTATTCTTCTCCCCTGTGTTATGAATCATCTGATGCACCAGAAACTGAGAAAAAATTGCACTGGAATATGAAGTGCTCATGACTGTGTGCCACTAATGTAGCATAGGCTGTGAAAGCTGGCACTTTGATGAGCCATGCAGATCTGTTCTCCTTTCAACTAGAAAAGCAAGCAGAGCATGTTACTGCTCCTCTTTGGCCAGCTCATTCAGACTTTTGGCATTTGGGGTGCCGGAGCAGGAGGCTAGTGCGTATCTAAATCTTCACTGAACCCGGGTCTGGAAAGCAGGAAGAATGCACACACAGATCTGGAAGCTGGGAAATATCCATAGGTCCTACAGTAAAGGCAGATCTGAAACTAAAATCAGTAGATAGATAGATAGATAGATAGATAGATAGATAGATAGATAGATAGATAGATGAACCAGTAATTCTGACAGTAGCCTACTTTTTCACCAGTGCCTTCATCAGAAACCAGTAGCACAAAAATGTTGAGACACTCTGCAGAGCCTGCTGGAGAAACATGCATTTGGGACTAAAGACTGGCTGTCATCCAGTCGAGTCAGAGGGAGATGAAATCATGTTACTATCTGGTTTTATGTTCCCATTGTCAAGATATTTGTGCATGAGCATAGAAATACAGACATCACAAAGGGATCAGGAGTTGCATTAGAGGTTCTGATGGAACAACTAGTAAGGAGAAAGAATGGAGAACCTAATCTTATTTCATATTCTCTTTTCTCTGTCCTCAATGTCTAAAATATCCCTTTTATAGTTCCAGGCCGTGTCAATGTCATCCTCTGTCACCAGAGGCAGCAGGAGGTACTTGCACACAAAGACCCAAAGACTGGGATCATAGCTCCACATAAAATATTCGTTATTATG
This sequence comes from Psittacus erithacus, assembly GCA_009867235.2. NCBI lineage: Eukaryota > Metazoa > Chordata > Aves > Psittaciformes > Psittacidae > Psittacus > Psittacus erithacus. Next base: position 28,801 of record WYDI02027343.1, on the reverse strand, counting down.
TGCATACACCCATGCTCAAATATCTGTCTCTGAAAATAACACTCAAAATGAAGCCATTGAGAAGAAGAATAACCTAAGCATGTGCCAGCTTGCAGTGATGTGAGGCCACTCACTGCAGGATCTGTGCTGCAAGTCACTGACTTTTCAGATCAGTAGGCTCAGGGCAGGCTACCCTTGCACTGGAGTCATGTGCTGTACCATGAAATGTCCTTTTTTAACTTGTGGCACTTTTGCTAGAAGAACTCTCCCTTAATACTGTAGATTTCTCACACCAGGAATGTATCTGTAAACAGGTATTTAAGGAAGGCATGCCTGAGTCCCTACAGGCACAGTTTCTGATGATGCTATTTCAGAAGATCCAGCAATATGGACAATATACGGAATACTATACCAGGAATGTCAACTGCACCAGGGCCAAGAGGTCTCCTGAAACCGCTTAGAAGAAAATAAAGGCAATCACTCATTTTCTCTTTGTACTCATACCTAGTTTATGCAACTTGCCCTGGTTACTGTTATTTTTGTCTTCCTATCCTATCCCCATAGCAGATGGTTCCTCTTGTGCTAATTCGATTCATAAGTTTTCTGGGGTAGAGAATATATCTCACTGTGCTCGCAGTGTGTACATCTGGCATTTCCTAAATTTCAAGTGCTTGACTGTGGAACCTAAATAAATATAGCTTTTGTATAATGAAATTTGTAGTATGTTTGAATTGCTATATTTATATCAATAGTGTATCATTAAACACTGGAAGAAAGTAATTTGAGATGCAAAAGGGAGAGGTGGATATGAAAAAAGTATAATACTATAAAATTTAGAAAATTGCAATATATTCATAAGATGACTGAATGAGGTGTTGCAGGGGTAACTACATACGGCACTTTTAATTTTCAAGTGCCTGACTTCACAATCTGAATCTTGTTTCTTAACATAATTTATTTCATTTCATGGTTTTGGTTTGGGTTTTTTTGTGGTTTTGTTTTTTTTAATGTAATTCCCCGGGGTTTTTTTTCCATATAATAGAAAATTATAAACAACAAATTATATGCAACTATAATAAATTGCTTACATTGTGAGAAGGACTTGAACCTCAGGCACAGACACAGAGCATGGGACTCAGATCCAGACCCAGACACCTAAGTTTAGGTGTTGCTAGAATAGCTGTCTACATGTGAGCCACTTACCTATCCTGCCACTGTAGTCAATGGGGTCTACAGGGCTCTCCTAAAACAGGCACATGTAGTGCATTCACAGCATTCCAGGTTCTTCTGAATGGTATCAACTGGCTCTTCAGTGACAGTAATAGGAGCTGAGACAGGCTTGTTTTTTCAGCTCATGAAAAATTCCAATTCTATTTAAAACTGTGACACCAGGCTCTGAGGTTCAGAGACAGACTCTGAAAATGTGAGACATCTGAACACACAGAGATAATATTTGAAAAAGATATTCCAATGCTGGAATTTTATTGTAATTGCCTACCACAAACCCAAATAATCAGTAGCTTGAAGATATTTTGGTTTTTATTAAAAAAGTAATATATTTTGTTTCTTTTTCTTGTTTCTGCACTCTCCAAAGATCATTTGCCAATTCTGATTTTCTTTAATTAACATCAGAACATAACATCTAAAACAGATTTAGATTTTCAGCATGTAACATTCAACAGCAAAGAGCATTGTCTTCCAAAGCACAGACCAGACAGCACTGACATGAAATATTACCTAGTCAGAGCAGGAGGCAAGATTACAGCCCTAATTATAAATACCTTGAACTTGTACTGTTATCCCTGATGCATCACTGCTAGCTACGTTAGTAGCAACACACTTGTAGATTCCAGCATCAGAAAGCTGGATGCTGTTGATGCCTAGAGCTCCATCCAGGCTTTAGATAAACTGCCCACCATCTATTGGCACAGCATTTATGCCTTTGAACCAAGCGACTGATGGGGGAGGGATCCCCTGGCTTTGTAGGGTATGTCAGGTATGTGGCCAGCTTAGACTTCCAAAAGTCAAAACCCACACTGTATCTTTGGAGGAACTAAGGAAGGTGAGTTCACAGTAACGTGAAGAAAATTATGTACAAGGTCATTCTTAAGGCGGAGAGAGTTTGGGTTTTTCAGCCTGGAGAAAAGAAGGCTCCAGGGACACCTTCCTGTGGCCTTTCTGTACTCAGAGGGGGCTTGCAAGAAAGATGGGTTAGACTTTTTAGCAGGGCCTGTAACAATAGGACAAGGGGGAATGATTTTCAGTTAAAAAGGGTAGGTTCAGACTAGATATTAGGAAGAAATTTTTTTACGATGCGGGTGGTGCAACAGTGGCACAGATTGCCCAGAGAGGTGGTAGATGCCCCATCCCTGGAAACAATCAAGGTCAGGTTGGGCAGGGCTCTGAGCAACCTGAACTAGTTGAAGATGTCCCTGTTCACTGCAGAGAGGCTGGACTGGATGAATTTTAAAGGTCCATTCCAAACAAAGCCATTCAATGATTTTATGAAATTCTTTTCCATTTTGGACATTTTAGAAAATGTCCTTTATTCACAAAGACACCTACTCCACCTGCAGACACCCTTGCTGCAGACATCTGGTGCATACACCTCTCCAGAAGGTTGTGCGTCTCCTGCTTTTCCTTTGGCCCTACAAAATTTGTAGAAGAGAGGAGGAAATCTGAAATAGCACAAGACAGTTATATTTGGACAAATGAATTCAGCCCTGAGGGTCCCTCGAGGCTGGGGAATGGATACATTCAGGACTGCTCAGCCTGCTCCTTTCTTGATATGGGGTCTCTATGGCATGCATGGGGTGTGAGGAACTGAGGGAAGGAGTAGGAACCCTGGTGTTTAACATGATGCTCCAGAAAAGAATGAGCTCTGCTGCTGTCTACAGGGCTCAGAAAAATGTATGATTGTACAGGGAGAGGGAAGGCCCCTGGACCATTTCTCTTCTCATCACTGATTGCTTCCACAGAGCTTCTGGGGTATCCCAAGAGAACTGAGGTGAGCAGCTTTGCACACAGCTCTCCTCAGAAAGCTGATGCTGGCAATGAAGTAAGCTTTTCCTAAAGATGAAAAGTAACTGTGACTTTTTGGGGACAATGTATTTTTCACAATAAATCAGTGAAAACCTAACAAGAACTCCACTTTTCCATCCAAAAAGACTTTGTTGCTGCTGAAAATCCAGCCTCCATCTCCTCCCTAAGAGACAGAATATATGCATGTTTCTCATGAAACATCACAATGGTCTTTTGTGATGGAAAGCATTAAGCAATGTAAAATGACATGGTGCTTATCAGCTCCTCTTGAAGTAATCAGTAAGTGGTATAGGCTTTTAAGAGAGGATAATGAGGATAGAGTTGCTCATCACATACACTATGCCATTTTAATGGGTGCCTGACAGGCAAATCATTTTGGAACTTGTGAGTACTGCTGTGCCAGCCCCTGCGTTGGCTTGTGTGATGCTCACCCAGTCTGGAATGCAAAATCAGCTGCGCTGACAGAAACCACAGCTCTGTGAGCTATATTCAGAAGACATTGATGAGATTTTGCTTTGGGATTATCTGTACAAAAGGAAAGCCCAAGGGACAGTTGCTTTCTAGCAAAAATATTACCACATTTACATAAAACAGAAGTTCATGTTTACCAAGAACTAAAAAATCATTTAAAAAATAATTTAAATGGGGCATCACCTGACTTCACACAAATCTGGTCCCATGCTGAATCAGAAGTGTACCAGTGTTTTGTATGGACAGGCCTTCTCAGTCACGGCACAGACAGGCTGTTGATAGCACTGCATAGTTTGATGCTTTGTCATGTGTTTTTCCAGCTGATGAAGTTGTGTTCTCGAAATGTGCACAGCTCACAGGTGGCCATTTTCAATGCGTCTGTGGATGACTGTATCGTTCAGAAAAGTATCCCGATATACATTGATGCTTGTATCTTTTTTTACTGTAGGTGACACACTCACCTACTTATGTTCAGTCTGGAGATACGACTTCAGGGATATGTCATGGCCTCTTTACTAATGACTCTTCATTTATTTACTCAGTCACACGTCATCACCACAGTGGCTGAAAGCCTCTGTGACTTGTTCAGAACAGGGAGGTTAGTACATGGGTTTCAATTTCTTCTGGGGGGCTAGGACTTTATCCTAGCCTCCTACAATCAGAGTGTTTGTTTTTTCCTACACTGCCTCCAAACCACAGCATTTAAGAGCTACTAATGACAGCTTCTTGTACCCTTGCTGCTGGGCACTTGTATTGGCAGGCAGTGTGGGATCTGGAACAGACTCATGGCTCTGCTGCAGTGGTGGCAAAGCAGACCAAGTCAGAGAGCACATCCTCCAAGCTCCCTTACAAATAGCTTTATTTTTCTTCATGTGTAGCCTTTACACACTGAGGGCTGGTAAAGAATTCAGAGGTGTCTGAGAGGTGGAATGCCCATCTGGAATGACCCATGAATCTGTGTCTGCATGATGCTGAATTCAAGGTAGTAATGAGGCCAAACAGTGAATGAGCCCACTCAGGCACTGGGATGAGGATTAATATCTGTGCTTGTATTAACTACTCCTGTGAGTTATTTCTCCAGGCTAAGCCAATATACAAATGCTCAGATTTTTACGTAGTCTCATCTGAGATAACATCAGCTTTCCTGATGGACCTGTTTCTGGTTTATATCCTGAAGCAATAGCCACTACACATTTCTGCCTGTTGTTGTAAATAATTCATGTCTAACTCCTCAGAAAGTTTGTGGGAAAGTCCCTGATATTGTTTCCATCTTTACTTCTCAGCTGCCAAGTTTCAGACTTTGGAAGATGAGGCCTCATTATAATCGAGCAACTTGTAATACTGCCTATTAGCTAAAGACCACTGTGACTCCTGAAGAAAATTATTGGAGTGCTATAAGAAATTCAATAATCTTAGTCATAAAATATGAGTGGGTTAAAAATCCACAGTTCTTTGTTTAAATATTGTGTTTTGGGCTGAGCACAAAGCTGCCCAAAGTGTGCTATTAAAATACAGTAAGGCAGAATATTATATACTAATGGAAAGCCATAACAGCGATAGCAGAAGAGCTGTGGTATGGAACTAAATCAAACCATGTATTTTGTAACAGCTCAAATGCACCCTGACTATAGCTGATTACTAAATTACTGCTGTAGCTGATGCCTGGACATGCTGGGAATATACAAAGAGTCGTTCTGACTGTTACTCAACCCTTTTCCTCTGTGGAATGACAATTTGCCATTTTTCAGCCTCCAGTATTCCTTCCTCTCTGCTCAGATGTGCTTACTTATTCAGATGCATTTAATTATTAGTGTTATTGTAGCACAATTCATACCCCAAGACTCAACACATTAACTGCCATACCAAGAACAAAACAAGATGTCACTGAAGACACCCTTTTCTGAACAGGTTATCTCTTCCTTTTCCAGTGGAAACCCTTTTTACTAATTTTTATACTCCCAGCAAGACATAAGCTTTGTTTTTGCAAAGTATTGTTTCTTTTCTGTAGCTAGTGGGTACAGTATACAGCTATTTCTGTACCTTATTTAGTTTCTGTCCTTTAAGCTCATTTCTCCTTACAAGCAGAGAGACATGCTGCCATCAGTTCTCCATGTTTTTAGTCCTAAACTGTCCCTATTCATCCAATATGAGGGTCTCACATCTCCCATAGACATGCAGTATTATACAGCAGGGTTTCCCATTTTTGGGGTCCCCTTCACAGCTGTTTCAATGAGTTTCTGAACACCATCTTTCCTTATGTGTAGGGTTGCCCCTTTCTACAGCTGACTCCTCTTTCATTTGCTGCTCCCTTTGTAGGAGCCTTGCTTGCTGACCTCCATTTCTCACCCTTAGTATGCAATGATCTTCCTCAGACACGTTCACCCTCAGCACAATCACTGAAGTTTTAGGGAACACATGACTATGCCTATACATGCACACACAAGCCCGCATTCAGCTCCACCAACAGTACACTCAGCGCTGTCTGTGCTGCTGAGTCCAATCTGCTCCAGCACGACTTTGCACCTGCACACCTATACACTGTTGTTACTACATGAGAAATTACCTCCCATTCAGCCAAGTCCTTATTGATTCTTAATCTTCTTTACCACAAGTAAAAGCTCACATCTCTCCACAGAGACTCCATTTCAATGTCTCTTTGTATCCAGGATGGCCTCAGTGAATCAACTAACCTTGTCCAGAATGAAGATGCATACAGAGTATTTCAAACCAGTATCACCCTTCCGTTACAGGCTTTTCCTCTCCCCAGCCTCAACTTTCTCAGCCTGCTCAGAGTCACACCTCAGTGGACAGAGGAAATCTCTTTCCAGGTATTTTAGCTTTTCTGGGACATTGTACAGTTCCCATTCATTTTTCAAGAAAAATAAGTGACTTCCGGCTTTGTGCATGAATCAAGACAAGGTCGGAGCAGTGGCTATTTATCTTGGTTTACCTCTCTGGCCTCCTTTTCAGGGAGTAGGCCAGAAGAACTCGTTGATGGCTTGGTATTGCCTCATAACTTACTATATTTGTGCTTCCTTCCTACTGCTCTGGAAAAAGATGCTGCCTTAGGCAATGAAGGCTTTATAGCATCCTGAGTCATTTGTCACAGGGCAGGGTGATCTCAAGGGCAACAGTCAGGTTAGGAGACAGTCTGAAAAGTCTCATGGTCCTCTATTCATTCCAGAATAAACATGCTCTCCTTTTCCCTAGGTTCATTTGCAGGAGCTCTTCTATTTATGTAGCAGAGGATGTATCCCTAGTTTTCTAAATTTATTCCCTGAACAGTTACTGGCAGTGCACAGATTCGAAAATTTGAGAAATCATGGGCATTTCTTGATTAGAAGAGTTAGATTTACTAAAACTGCCTGTGGAAGAGAAATATCCATTAGAGAAATTTAGTATAACCTTTTGTTGTCTGAACGTTTATCCTATCTGGTAATGACGCTGAGCAGCTGAGCATGCAAATCTCACCCATTTCCTTAAATCCTCACAATGGCTTTTGGAGTATGATTTCTGTTTGTTTGTTTTTCTAAGCTGGATACAATTAGCACCTTGTTTTCCCTGACTGCTGTAGACACAGGAAGGAGGTCCTCCTGAATTGTCCATAGATGAAGAGTCACTCTTCTCTAGGCCATGAAAACAACCCAGCATACATCAGAGAGAAGAGGCACAACAGTGACCAGAATCTACTCAAAGAGCAAATAATTTCCTTAGTGGCGGTTCCCACAGTCCCTATAGTGCAGGCACTGCTTTTTCTCAATGTTTCTGAGAGGGCAGGTCAGCACAAAATGGGTAAAGTGCAGCTCTCTGCCTGTTTCCACCAGTGCATATGCACAAATACACAATCCATGTCATAAGTTAGTGAGGACAGTCAGAGACCAAGCAACACCCATTCAGCTGAACCATGACTGACTTTCTCTGATGATACAGAAACTCTTTATGTGAGCTCTGCACATAGAGTTCAGCCAAACCCTCAATGATTTTCAGTGATAAATCATGAAGAAAACACACTTCATTTTCCTTAGTCTAAAAATTGAAAAGATGTGAACAAATTAGCATGAGATCAGAAATTAAAAGAATCTTGAAAATAAGATTTGGGACAGCTTAATCTTAGAATCAAAATGTTTCCAGATGGGCAGAATCTCCAGGTAGGTTTTAATGTAGCAACTGGTGGGAAAACTGCACCATGCAATGCTAAGAAAGGAGGGGAGGTGACAGGAAAGAAATAAGGTGCACTAGTGGGTATAGAAGATGGTGAAAATACTTCTTTGCTTTCTTGTTATCTAGAAAGTCTCATATTTCTGTGGCAGCCAGCTTTAAAGCATATACATCTTTACAATTAACATATTCTTCTGCAGACTGAAAGAAATAGGTATGTTTTCTATACTGACTAAGAAATAAGAGATAAAAATAGCCTGTAGAGTCTAATAATTCTGAATATTCAATAATTAAATTACACTTAGCGCTTGCACAATGCATTAATTTCCAGAGCAGTGCATGAACAGTAATTAATAGTTATCATAACAGCCAAAAGGACGTATAAATATTATTCTTGGTTTCTAAATATGAGAAAAAGGGGAGGCACAATAAGTGAAATGCTGAAGGCTACTGGGAAGTTATTAGGAGAGGCAAGGTGAGAAAGTGTGTGTCTGTGGACTTCATCCTCCAGTAGTCAGTAAAATGAGTTGCTCTTCACAGAACTGAAAGGTGGGCACAGACTATCACTGGTGAACAAGGGAGCAGTATGTGTACTGCTGGCTGCTTTAAATGGCTGCAGGAGCAGTAAGCAATGACACATCAGGTCCTTTGTCTCCTGCTTCTAGCTTCAGGTAATAACATCCCCATACATCACCCTTCTGCAAAAGAAGTATGGTTCAGCTACCAGAAATTCAGGGCAGAACTGGAATCAATTAACGCCACATTAAAACTGGGAAGAAATCTGTGTTAAACATTAAAACTAGGAAATAATTTAACTATTACACAACAGCAGAACACAGTACGAAAGGACTTTACGCACATGGGCAAGTTTGTGCACGTAAAGTGAAATCCATGGCCCACTGGAGTCCATAGGCTTTAATGAATTCAGTAATTTGTGCACAGGTTCTTGGTCTGAAGAGTGCAGAGGACACCATATGGTTCACCACTCTCATTATTAAACAACAGGGACAAGGAAAAGGATGGAGGAGTTCTGTTTCCTAGGATAGGTTAGTAATAACAGAATATTTCCACCATCCTGCAAAGAGGTGACAGGAGTGCTTCACTAGCCATCCCTGCTAGTCCACCTTTCTTCTTCAACACCGTTCTCAGAATTGTCATGGCAATATTTATACTCTGCCAGAATCACTTCTCAGTAAGTAAAAAATGGTGACAAAGGCAAGAGAGCACAGCAGCCAGATGTAACTGTGAGCTCCACTTCTTCATGTGCACTCTCAATATTTTGTCTTCGGAGGCCGGCTGTGGGGCATCTCTGGCAGATTTCTGCTTTCATGTGAACGTGCTGGTGGCTCCAAACACCGAAGCTGAAAGCTGTGCAGGCAGAGCCTGGCTGCAATCAGACTTTCTAATTTTACAGCAACACTACATTACCACTAGTGAAAATCTGCAGGACACTGAAATTGATCTCAGCAGTAAAACTGCACCCATGGATGCTGCCTATATGACCCTGTTTAAATTGGAGCACTGCAGAAAAGACAAACTATTGTGATTGCTTTTATTCCAGTCCCAACAACAGAGATTTTCCAGCCTGGTGTGTTGATAGGAGGGAGAAAAAGAATAATCCTTGACTGTCTTAGCTGAGTCAGCAGAAGCCCCTGGTGCAGATCCAGCTATCCTGACAAGAGTTCATGTTTACTGGGATAGTTTAGCTTGCTCGTAAAACACAGCTTTGCTTTCTTCAAGAGTGCAAAGAGCAGAAATACAGTTACACACCCAAGTGTGAACTGTTTTGTTCAAATCAGCGTATCTGTATTTCTACAGAAGTAAAGTCCTTGCAGGACCAGCACAGCTTACAATTGCCACACATGAGCTTTGAGAAACTTGAGCTACTGCTTTAATATGTGACCAGCTCCAGCTGTCACTCACTCCCAATTGCAAAGTTTATCACTCCCCCTCCTCCCCAGCAGCGTGAGAAGGAAATGTCAGTTGTTCCTTGGTTGCTCCAAATTGTGGTCCACAGTATTAGTTGAAGGCCTTAATGCACAGGATTGCAAATGGGAGCAGATGCAGTTGCATTATAACTTTGAACAGAGGGACAAAGTGGGCAGCTGGAGGGAATAACATCTTAAACCACTACAGCAAGGTTTACCATCTGGCAAAGGCTTTTGTAATGTATAAACTGAATTGAGAAATGCAAATGTTAATAATATATCAGCTGCTAAAGCCCCGCAAGAAATAGGGGGGATATGTGAGAAATTTCATTTGTGCCAGCATAGCCCCAGGATTTCTGTGTCTGAAACCACATCCAGCACTAGTGCTTTCCCTTTTGACTGAGTCTGTAGCAGAGAGGGGTGATGTTTTTCAAGCTTTTATGTGCTTGCTGGTAAGGAAATCTGCAGACTGGCATCTTTCTGGTGCATGCGTGTGTGGGCAGGGTACAGTAGAGCCGTGGGACCTGTTCTGCTAGACACTTAAACACACAAAGAACTTCCCTGCTTATCCTCACTCTTTTCTAGCTGGAAGGTGAGGGTGCTGGAGCTAGAAGCAGAAAAGGCTAGAGAAAAATGGTTCCAGCTGGTCTTCAAGAAGAGGCATCAGTATCCTGTCACAAAAAAAAAGGAACCTATTCAGTGACCACTTGTGCTATTACTGGCATATTGCAAGGAGCAAAGCTTCCTGCCACTTCCCAAATGAGACTCAGACTCCCTTTTGCTATCTTTCTGAGTACCAGACGGTTAGGAGCTAAGCCCCATTAATGATTGCAAGTGGGGTACACTGTCAACAGGAGAGACTCCCTCCATGCTGAGGTTGGCATCCTGTCATAACAGACAAAACTAGATCTTCCTAGGCTGAGGAAAACAGGGGGACAAGGCCACTCTCAAGGCACATTTCGCATGCTTTAGTCTTATTATATAGTGAGATGACAGGGAGAGGCAGATGAAAAAGATGTGCTCCTGCCACTGCCTTTTCTTTAAAAAGCTGCTGATCATCCTCAGAAAAGCAGTACCTCCTGGTGGAATGAATCATCCAGCATTTCCTACTCATTTCTTAAATTATCAATGGAGAGAGAGAGAGAGATGCTCAAAGACTCTGAATTTATATCTGGAAGTTTCTAGGGATGCCTCTTTGCAGTCTCCTAATGATACACAGAATTTGATTTAGGATGCTGGGCATAAATGCTTCTACACCATCGGTTAGATGCCTAAAAAGTAGGCTTGTGCTGACCTAAATTAGATACTCTTGGGTGCATGTTTATGCTTGAACAGCACTAGCTCAGGAGTCACACCGCAGGAGAACATCTATGGCGCTCCAGCCACTGACTGGACCTCAGCTCATGTGACAAGTCCAGACCAGATTCAAGTGAAAACCCTGAAATTTGTGTAGTTAGGATGACAGATCTTTGGTGTCAGAAGACCATCCCTCAGTCTCCAAAGTCTGCCTCTGCTGCTTTTCCTCAATGGCTGATGTGAACACAGCCTAAGCCAGCAGTGCTGCAGCTGCAGTGGTATTTACCAGGCAGCGTGCTCCTTTCTCTTATAGCTCATTCTGCAGCTTTTCTCCCTCCTCTTTTACTGCTGTTTTCCCGCTTGCTCTTCTCTGTTGCTCCTACTTAGCAAGCTGCTTGACTTCCAAGGACACCTTTGCCCTCCAGGTCAGAACTGCTCCTAGTAACTGCTTTATTTCTTATTAGTGTTTGAGGAGATCCCTCCCTGCCTCCTAGGTCTGCCTGCAATGGCTGGAATTACATATCTGTAAAATATCTGCATCTGCGCCTCCAGTCTAATGACACAAACTAGATTTCAAGTGTATTATACTAACAGGATATCTTAGCAACAAATATTGATTTTAACAACAGTATTCCCAGCCATGTTAAACAAGCACCTACTGCAACAGCCAGAACACCCTACAGCATCTTATTTTGTTCCATGACCCATTTTCAGTTGGCTCATCCTCACTTAAAAAAAGTTCCTGAAGTCAATGCCATTGTCCCAAAGAGGCTGTCTTCAGTGTCCTCCCAACTTTTTGGAACAATGTCAGGAAAGAAGCCAGCCACCATGCTCCTGCAGCCACCTATACAGACTTACTGTGGGGGATTTTCTCTCACCGCCTGCTAGAGCCTCCTGGTTGTTACTTAAGGTGATCTGCCCAAAGGAGTGATGTTGAACTCCTTTCTTGCCTTGCTATTTACTGCATATCCAGAGACTGCAATACTCCAGCTACTTCCCTAAAAATGACAACCAGGATAATGCCTTCTCACTTCAGAGCCAATGATACCCTCTTCCTGATGCTGTCAGGAAGTACCAAGTGACATCTCATCTATCTTCCCTGCTGCCTTTCATTCACGCTGCTCACCCAACTCACCATGAGATTCACCATCCGTTTCCGCTGGCCCTTATTAGAATTCTGGGAAGGATTTTTCTTGAAAGGAAATTTTCCTCTTGAAAATCATATACTGGAAACATTCACACATCAGGAATAATTGCTAACATAACCACCTAGATTTGCTGTTTTATTGTCATTGTACATTTTGCAATTACTTTTTTCTCTCCTCTACTAGCCAAATCATGAGACTGCATGTGACATCAAACCATAATTTCTGTGGTCACCATCATAAATTTGTGAAAGCAAATAATAGTTTGTCTTATGGAAGAAAATAACACAGCATGAAATTATAATAGCTTATCTTCATATTCCTGAGGCAGCACATTGTTACTCTCTGATGGGTTGAAAGCTCTTTCTTTTGATAAAGCCCACTACTATACGCCTTTTAACTCTCCTAGTGAGATATTTTAGGGAGAGAAATATCCAGAAACTTTTTCCCAGCATATCTCTATACAGGATAAATCCCTTCTTATCCCCAGCACTCACTGGGGTTCAGCTTTGGTTCAGGAAGGAACATTACAGCCTTCAGAAAGCACAGCATCTCCTAGTGCATATTTTCCTGGGGTTTGCTGAGCAGTACATTCCCCATCCCTCCCTATTTTTCCCCATATTGCCTTCCATTAGTTTGTGTGTCACCTGTAATAATCAGGTGGTGCCTGAGCAGCTCTGCCTAGAGACCCATCACAGTCCAGCTTGGAACATGCTCCTGCGCATGATCCAGCTCAGGCCAGCAGGCACCTGCCCAGCTCCCAGGCAGAGCTTCTGGCTCCTCACTGAATTGCTCTTCTGGCAGGTTCACTCAGTCCAAACATTTTCACTCTTCCTCCCTCCCACCACCCTCCTCCCCCAGTTACAAATGAGCATTCGTGTACAGCTCAGGCAGAAACACCTTTTGCAGCTTCATAAAAACAAATGTCAGCCTGCCACTGAGTTAGGAAGTTCTGATGAGGCTGAAAGCTGTTGAAAAGCTGCCATCATACAGTGTTTAGTAATCCTGCCTGTGTTAAGATCTGCTATCCTACAAACTGTGTGCATGGGCAGGGGAATTGGTAATGACACCCATCACCCTGAAACTGCCACAAGACTTGAAGAAATATTATGGCAAGACATGCTGTTTAAATCTGGATAGCTGCACACAACTTATTTTGAAAGGAGAATATCACTCAGCTCTGTCATTCTTGCTTGGTAAGGGTCTAAGTCAAAATCAAACACATTGTGGGACCTGTGCTTCCTCCCCAGCCAAGTGAAAGGAATGTTTTGGGTAGGATGCCACATACTTTCGGTCTGAAAGCAAACAACTCTTATTCACTCAGCACAATTTTATTAGTGACAAGGACTGAGAGTGCAAGTGACAACCTCAGAATTTGATTTGACTGCTTATTGTGTTAATTTGGTATGGAAGCACTTCGAAGCTTATTAATCTACTGATTCATTCTTACTTGAGAACATAATTTAATTATTGTGGGTTTTCCATTTTTATTAGTTTTGTAAATAAACTAAGCAGTATGCTTGCTCCAATTAATTTTTGGCCTATTATTCCTTTGATAAAAGCTATTAAAAAGGCCATGGAGCTGGTTAGGTTATACCTCATCAAGGACCACCTTCCTAATATGGCAAAGGCAAGCCTAGCCATGTGGGTCTTCTTCCACGCCATCTATACACAGGATGTACAGCTGTACTCCTGGTCCAGCAGCACTACTCACTCCCCAGCATACCCTATTCATAAAGCACAGCTGACTACTCCAAATGCATTACAGTCCTTTTTTTTGGATTTATGAGCCACATTGCTTGCAGCTGCATTAACCAACCTTAGCCAGCATCTCCTTAAACCTGTAACAGCCCCAAAATACACTGTGTTTTTTCTAGATGGAGCTCTGCTTTCCATTCACACATACATACGTACATGCACATACAGCCATATAAACTAGGACAACCTGAATTCATACAAGCAGGCAAGCTGTTGGTGTTATTGTCTGTTTTTAGCACTGCTGCACAGCTAAAGAAGTGTTTAAATTGATGCAGGCCAGCCATTTAACTTCCGGCTCTCCAAACACAAAGCAGTTTTCACCATTGCCAAGATGATAATTTCCAAATTCTGATTCTAAAAGAATCTGATACCAGTTGTATGACAACACTTCTTGGTATAAATTTGCTCTTTATAAGCCTCAAAAAAGGAGCTGCCATGTGAGCTACAGAGTTCAGTGCTGCTTCACAAACTGGCCTAAATTTAAGTTTATTTATTTACAGCTAGAGCAGCAATGCATTTCAAAGCACTGGTCAGGTTGTACCTAGGAAATGAATGATGAAAGATTTGACCTTTAAAAATGTGACCTCTTTGTATAATGAAAGTACAGCCACCTTTTCTTTCTCCCTGTTATGAAGGCTGACCTTCGCCCACCTAGCTTTGTAGCATAGTCACCTTTGGTTTTGCCCAAGAGAATGAAGCATACTTTTTTCTGGAGCCCATCGGTATTTTTTGATCATAAGCACTGACAGTGAGTGATCAATTAGGTCCGCAGTTAAGTAAATAGCTCGAAATTAGCTCAGAAAACATTGGAGAAAGGTCTTAATATTTTGTCCCAGCAGACAGAGATCCTGCTCAGCCAGGCTTGCAGCCCTTTCCTTTGTTTTTCAGCAAGCATTTGAACTTTTTAAGGGGTTATTTGGAGGGAGGCTGTAGTTCATCAGTATTTGCACACAAGCAAACACACATTGCACGAACTGGTACCAGCCAGTTACTTACAACTGTGTGGGCAGGGGTATTTGGGAGAATGTGAGGAAGCACAGGGAGACCAATGAACAAAGCAGCCAACACTTTTAGCTCAGACCCGCATGACTGATGGCAGTGCGGAAGAGGAGGAATCCTCGAGATGTGCTAAAGTCCTTGATCACAGACGAGGTGTTTGTGGTCCATCCCAGGAGAACAGAATTAGGTGCCTGAGCAGCAGCTGGGCAGAAGGGTGCAGCTAAAGACTCTTTATGTGAGTGTACGGACATATGCAGCTAAAGACAAATCCTTATATGCATATACCCAGTTCCAGCTCTGGCCTGAAAGAGAACTGAAATGGACTTGTTTGGGTGGAAGAGGAAGACACTGATAAATATTTAGTATGTGGTTCGAAATCTGACTGTTCAGTGAATGAAATGGACAGCTACCAGCTTTGCTGTCTAGAGATAAGCATGGAAAGAGAATTGGGCATCTTGACAAGATTTCTGCTGGAGCTGAATTCAAACTGCAAACTAATACATAATTCACAAACTCTTCAATCCTTATTACCCTCTTTGCTCTGTTGAATCAAGGTCCTCTGTTTTCTGGAGTTCAGTTCTTCTTTTAACTGAGACATTTCATCTGAAGAGCAGTTCTCCAATTTAGGAGGAGGCAACAAATTAATAAAAAGAGTGGCATATGTCATCACCCATGATTTGGAATAGCTCTGCAATCATTTGGGTCTGTAAAGCTTAGCTAATGTTTCCAATGTAATCTTTTGCCATGAGATTTAATTTACCTTGTACAAGCCATTTAGTAATCTAAACACAGATGCAGTACCAAGAAATATCTATTAAAACAGTACGTTCAGGTCCAATGGGGTTGATTCGTCCAATGCTAGATATTATGGCAACACTATACAGATTATTTTGGATAGATAGCGTCACATTTAAACTTTATTTAATTACAAGTTTGCTCTTCTCTGTTTGTATTTTTTTCCATTGAGCCATGTGTATCGTGAGCTCTCACTTGAGCTTTCTGGTTACAAACAACTAACTCACATTAAGTGGCTTTCTTAGTCATCTGTCTGTTATCTTGCTATCTGGGCAAAGTGCCACACCAAGGACTGGATCTTCTTCTATGGATTTGGACTGGCTGTCATCAATCTGAGCGCTTATGATTGACGTACAAGAAAGAATACTACTGAGGTTACAAAAATAATAGTAGCATGTAGCCACAATTACCTTTCAGTTATTTTAATTAAATGGTCCATGACATTCCCAACATCCCTCCACACACTGTCCTTTGTGTGTGTTAGAAATTATATTGGACTTTTCATAAGTTAATAGCAAATAACAGTACCATGGTTGTCAGTTACTTTTAGCAGGATTATCTCTTAGGTAAGCTGTTAGTTTTCTTCTCAAGACTTGAATTACTGTGATATCTTGGTCACATAGTCCTTGATTATAAAACTGATTAAAACTGGTTTCAGCCCAAAGTAACTTGTCATAAAAAATATCTTTCAGTGAAAAGCAATGGGAAAGCACTCAGTGGTTGAAGAGAAGAATGTAAATGGAACTGAAATACAAAAGCTAAAACAGGAGGGTATTCAGCCAAGATCTGACACTTTCTGTACCTGCACTGTGATTTTCTTTCTTCTCCACCTTTCTCCCAATAGGAAAAAATGATACACCTGCCTGTTACCCAGGGAGATGAAATTATTCAATACTAAAATGAAATGCAAGGCTTTATGCTTTCAGAACTAAGTCTCATTATTTAAATTCAAACTCTCATCTTCAAGGAAAATAGTATGCAGCATTTCATCTACAGACTTCTTACTCCCGTGTTTTGAATTAATATTAACTATGATCAACTTTACTTTTGGAAGAAAAAAGTGAACACTGGTGTTGCAGAACCAACTCCTGGATGTGTTCAGGTTGCAGAAGAGACCATCAGCATTTCAATTCCTTGTTTTACTGTGCCTAGCTAGAGGAAACTCTTAAATGTTCAGACAAGCCTGGCACTGTATGGTCCTAAATTCTTGTTGTCATTTACCCTCAAGATTTGATTTCTTTCTGCCCTCCCTTTACTGGAATTTCAAAAAAAAAAAAAAAAAAAAAGCAGGTATAAATAACTTGTTTTTAATAACGGTTGGTTACAAAATGCCCTGGTTCCATCCTGCTTAGATTGTGTGAATAGCCTACTGCTAGACTGTTCTGAACTTGACCCTCATTCTGCATCCAAATTCAATGATACAGACATCCATCAGCTTGATTTTTGCCGTGTTATACATGCCCTCTGAAACATTATTTTTGGCAGGCTCTCAAAGCACTAGTGACTTTCAGCATACAAATCTCACTGACTTGCTGCATAGTCTCCTTTGTGATCCTTGATCAGCATGAGCTCAAGACCTCGGCTGACTAGCGTAAAACCAAAAATAGTGTGTTTGACAAAGCAAATCTGAATAACAATTAAAATGCAACCTCAGTGATACAGTTTGCATGTGCATCAGCTGTGACCACTTTTCTCAGTCTCTGTTCAGGCGAGCTCTTCAGTAGGAAGAAGGTGCCCAAGAAGGACCTGCAGCTGATCCCTCAGTGAAGCAAATACTGCTGTAAGCTGACTCATCCCACCAAGAACTGTCTGGAGATGGTAACTGCAAAGTGCAAGCACCTGAATCAGGGCTTTTTTGGTCAGAGAAGAAGTTGGCAGGACTCTGCATATTTTTGTGAGCTTTGGAAAATTTCAGAAACATTTCTATTCTTTTTGACTGTCTATAGTTGAATGTTAATTAGCCCTGGGCTACCAACAGGGAAATGGCAGCACAGGACAGGACAGGAGCTGACCCTGACACTCAAATTCAATACCTGAGAACCAGCTATCAGGCTTTTTCTAAGACTGCTGTATGTCACTTCTTGAAGTTCTCAAACACTCTAGAGAGAAGTGCAAGGTGCCCTGGGATCCTTGTATGCAATGCATGAGTGTCCCTGCAGCAGTTTCTTGGAAAAGTGGCAGGAAGTATTTGATTGCTGCAGTGCTTCATCTAATCCAGTAGCTGAATATCCATATGCAAAGGCATCTAGCCCACCCATAACTGCAGAAGTGTTGTGGGGATATGCTCAGCTCCACTAAGACATAATTGACATCATGGCACCCAAACCACCCTGCTTTAGAAACCCCTGCAGGAAAAAAAATACAAACCTGGAGAAGCAACCTGCATCCTGGCATCATCCCTCATTCCTCAGAGGGAAACCTTGGGACCAGAAGTGATTCAGCAGAAGATGATGCACTGCAGAATTTATTTGCTTGGCAGCGACACCACTGCAGGTCCACTAACGCTGCTCTACAACATCTCTTTCATTGATGATGAGTAAAGCCGCAACCTTTACTCTCATGGAAAGGAGATACTAAACATGATCTTCAGTCAAAACAAAAGAAGATACTAAACAAAAATCTTCAGTCAGTTTAGCATTCTTTTCTGAAGATAACATCCTAACATAACAAGTAAGAATCATCCTTCATAACAGGAACACACACCTTCATTCTTTCAGCCATGCTAACCAGAGTCTCCTTAATTCTCATGGTCTGGGAGTTGAATCCAACCCTCAACAGGCCAGGTCTTTGCACCCTTTTCATGAAAGCCGAGGCAAGCTCTCAGAATACAAGCCTGATTCCTCAGTTGGTTGTACATATTTCATGCCACTAAATAACTGTAGTGAAATCTTTGTTGTAAGCCAGTAAAAGCTATTTTGTGATAATGAGACATCAGGCTTTGTAAAGTGTATCCAGAAATTAAACAAGTAAAACAGAGCAAACAGCTCTGGCCTATGAAGGCAATTTATATCCTATTAACCAGGAAAAACAACCATGCACAAGAGACATCTGGAAGCGAAAATTAACTAAAACCAGACTAACGATATAAACAACAGAAAAATACAGCCTCCAGGTCTGTGTAGCTGGGCCTGATAGATATCACAAGCTAGACTGCTAAGAGGGTTTATTTTTAAAAGAACATAACAAATCAGGGAGAACATTTTCCAGTTAAAGCTGTAAGTACTCGATTCAGAGATTTGTGAGGGAATAAATGACACAAGCACAAAGGAAAAAAAATCAACTGACAAAAGCTGTAGATGCACATTGGTCCCAGACCTAACTAAATAACAATAATTTGAGAATCATTTTTGTCGTCAAGATTCATAACTACTATTATTTACAATCTGGTTTATAACTACCACCTGCAGATCTAACAATTTAAAAAATACATGCTCACATAGACACAATATGTAGTCAGGAACAACTACTTGAAAAAAAAATTGGTGTAGAATATACATTTAAAAATGCCAATTAAACAAGTGAATTCTTCCCCTGTTGCAATACGGTCTTGCACCAAGGGCATTTGCTCCTGGGTAGTGAAGGAATTTCTGGGTTTGGTGCATTTCCTTTAAATGTGTGGTAAAGGCTGCACATGCTCCTAGATGAAGAAAATCCGGCCACAGTTTTTACCTCATTGCTGACCTTGAAACCACTTTACTATTCTCTAGCATATCTAGCTATGAAGTCTTCCTCCAAACTGCACTGGGCTCTGCCATCTGATTCCCCTGCAGATCTGGGCAGCACTGTTTTATGATCTGCTTTCATGTTGGTAACAGAGAATATTTTCATAAAGGGGACAAATGCTACTGCCTAAAAAACTGGGGGGATGTTGGTTTATTTTTTATTTTCAATACTGGCAAAAATAAATTTATAGAGCTTTTATTTGCTCGTATCACCTCCAAAACCCACCAAAGCAAACATTTCCTAACATAATGGTAAGCTAAGCAAAGCAGAAAGTATCAGGTTTTAGATTATATACCATTATATCTTATGCATCAGCAATATTGCCTGCCAAATTCAGAGTCCACAACATTTCTAAGCACAAATGTAATTTTCAAATCCAAGGCTAGGTTTGCAGTGCTGACAGATGAAAATGCTCTTTCTTTACTTAGAAGTTGATCAAATTTGACAGAAAAATCTTCAAGAGAAAATAAATGTAGAACTCTGTATTTTATTTGATACTATTTTACTGACTACAGCAGTGCTCTGCATGTCAGTAGTGTTGTTGAGGTGTTATCCATGGGCCTTAGTATAGTTTCCAGGAGGCTCTGCTCCACGATCTCACTGGGCACCGTGGTGAGACTGACGGGTCTGTAGTTACCCAGATCTTCCTTTTTTCCCTTTTTAGAAATGGGGGTTATTTTTCCCCCTTTCCAGTCAGTGGTAACTTCATCCGATTTCACAACTTCTCAAATATGACAGGTAGCAGCTTAGCCACTTCATCTGCCAGTTCCCTCAGGACTGCAGGTCGCATGGACTTGTAAATCTTCATGTTCCTTAGATGGTCTCAAATCTTTCTTCTTCAGTGAGCAGTTCTTCATTCTCCAAGTCCCTGCCTTTGCTTTCTGCGACCTGGGTGATGTGGCTGGAGCTCTTGCCAGTGAAGACAGAGGCAAAAATGTTGTTCAGAACCTCAGCCCTCTCCATGTCCTGAATAAGCAGGTCTCCTGGAGAGGGCTCACATTTTCCCTTGTCTTATCACCAACCTTCTTTTTCTCGTTGCCCTTAACATCCTTGGCCAGATTTAATTCTGTCAGAGCTTTAGCTTTCCTAACTTGATCCATTGGCTGCTCAGACAATTTCTCTGTATTCCTCATAGGCTACCTGTCCTTGCTTTCACCCTTTGTAGGCTTCCTTTTTGTGCTTAAGTTTGTCCAGGAGCACCTTGTTCATCCACTCAGTCATTCTTGACCCATTGTCAGCTGCTCATACATCCCCAGGCAGAGCTCCATGTACTCCATATGGTCATTGACATAAAGGGCACCACCCCTGCCTTGTCTTTCCTGCCTATCCTTCCGAAAACACCTGTATCCTTCCATTCCAACACTCCAGTCATAACACCCACCTGTGTTGGTTTTGGCTGGGATAGAGTTAATTTTCTTCATAATAGTTGGTATGGGGCTGTGTTTTGGATTTGTTCTGAGAACAGTATTGGTAACAAAAAGATGCTTTCATTATCGCTGAGTAGCACTTACACAGAGCCAAGGCCTTTTCTGTTTCTCACACCATTCCACCAGTGAGCAGGCTGGGGGTGCGCAAGAAGTTGGAGATGACACAGCCAGAAGAGCTGACCCAACTGACACAAGGAATATCTTATACCATGTAGGGCCATGTTCAGTGTATAAAGCTGTGGGAAGAAGAATAAAATGGGGGATGTTCAGAATGATGGTGTTTGTCGCCCCGGGTAGCCCTTATGCATGATGGAGCCCTGCTTTCCTGGCTGTTGGATGCTTAGCTACTGACTGGCTCTAATCAACAATACCATCCCACCACATCTATGTGATGCCAATAAGGTCATAGCCCTCTAATTCATCATTTTTATTCCCCATGCAACATGTGTTTCCATACAGGCATTTAAGTTTGGCCCCCAGTGAAGCTGACTCGGTGGCTGGAGTGGCTGAAATTTCTGTGCATTGCTCTTCAGGCCTCCCGATGACCTGCAATCCCTCTCCAGGCTCTGGGTATTGACATCAAACTGGTAGGAATAGGATGGATTGAGGTTTCCCTCAGCCACCAACTTTAGTTTAAAGCTCTCTTCACCAGCTTGGCAAGCTTATGATTAACTGCTACAAGACATTACCAGCCTCGACTATAGATATTTTAAAAGGAAAGCCCTAGCACATTCTGTGTTAATTAAAAAGTCCGATTGCAGCAGGCCCAGCGTGATGGGCCTGTGATGCAGGTAACCTCTGTGCCTTGTGCATCAGTGACAGTGGCACCCAGGGCTTGCCCGCTGTGTTCTGTGCTGGGAACAATGGCACACATGCAGTTCCTGCTCTCCTTGCCTAAATGCTTGTTACTGGTACTGCTATTGGTTCCACCTGCACAGTGGGCTGAGCGGGCAGCCAATGCAGCAAGGGCCCAGGAGAGACTGTAAGGCAAAGATGAGTGGGGGTGATGATGTCCAAAAGCAGTAGTCACCTTGGGGGCAGGTGAAGTGGAACTCCCTCGGAGCTGACAGGAAAAGAAGTAGCTGTGTGTTATCCAGCAGTGCCCCATAATGAGGAAGGGAGGAGCATGAAGCAAGACATCCTGGTGCCTTTCCTGTACACTTTCTTGCTCCTCTGCTTTTGACTCCCTTTTCCTGGAGCTCGTCCTTTTGCTCCTGCTGCTTGAGCATATGGTGCTTTCTTTCCAGTGCCAGGGAGACTTTGTGAACAAGCTGCATATGCCTCTTTCATTTCTTGACCTGAGTCCATCTAGGCTGGATCATCTTGGAGCATAGGCATGGGCATGGCTGCAATGTAGCTGCGGTGTAGCTTAGTCAGATAGTATGGGTAGAGAGCCCAGCTTGAAAGCACCTTCTGACAGGAGGGCAGCCGTTCCCGTGAAGGCTTCTCAAACATCTCTTTGACTCAAGGTGCGATGCCTCCACCTGTTACCTGAGG
Organism: Psittacus erithacus; assembly: GCA_009867235.2. NCBI lineage: Eukaryota > Metazoa > Chordata > Aves > Psittaciformes > Psittacidae > Psittacus > Psittacus erithacus. The sequence goes on along the minus strand of WYDI02027343.1, from coordinate 6,583 downwards.
TGGCCCTAAGCCCAAGCAGCCAAGGCCCTAGCAAGGGTAGGAGGGTTTGCTAGGGACCTGGCAGGCAGTGCTTGTTATGGCTGGGAAGACTGATACGGATTGAGTCCCTGACTGTTTGCTGTGCCTCCATCTAAAGGAACAGACCTCCTCACACAACGGCTTAGGAAATTGCAAGAGAGTGTCCTTAAAAATCAAGACTTCTGTCTAGACTGGCAGTGAGGTAGGCACAAGATATGCTTTAAGTATCAGTCTTGTTTCTTTCATTGTTTTAATTTTTGTTGTCATTATACTTTACCTGTAACTAATTATATTTAAATTTTATTGCTTTATACAGCTTAATTCTATTTGCCAAAATATGCTATCAAATTGTTGTTAAATTGTAAAATTGTTGTTAAAATACGCATTAAATTTCTATCACTAGCATGCTGTTGTAAAATACATGGCTACTTTAAAAACAAGTCCTCTTGTTTTTTGAAGGCATGAAAAGAAATTACTGTTTAAAGGAGAAGAAGGAAACATAGGCACCACAATCAAGAGAAAACACTGCCTCAAAATGCATGCTGTGTACCTCAAAGTTCCTTTCACTGTATACATGGTTTCATTTTGCTCCTTGAGCAATGCTACTGATGAAAAAGCTCTTGGGCTGACCATGGCCTCTCTGGGCTCTTCATATCATCTCTTGCCCTCGCCTGCACTGTATGAAGTAAGGATTGCTCTGAGTCTCTAAGGGTATCTTCTTCCATCCTCCCCCTGGGAATCAGGACCTGTCAGCTGCACCCTGCAGTTGGCGACAGAATTAGCAGCTCCCTGATGTGACCCGCTTCCTACAGTGCTTCACCTTCTCGTATGCTGTTGTGTTATAGTAATGCAGTATCACTTTCCATTGCAGTGAAAGCTACCTTCCTCAGCAGCACTCATGTTGGTCATAGTCTACCAGCTGTCTCACATCTGAGCTCCTCCCACATCTCTGTCCAGAAGGTGAGGACATTCAGGATTCCCTTTCTGCTTAGATAGCTGCACAAGGCATAGGTTATGATCTCTCTTCTTCTGGAACTAGGCCTGAGATGAATGTAAGGAAAAGCAAACCTCTGGGAAAATAAGGGTTTTCCAAAACTGGGGGGAAAACCACTGCAAATCCAAGCAGTCGTAACTGTTTGGAGTGGTCTCTGCTCCAAACAAACGATGTAAACACTGTTGCTCAAGGACTCTTATAGCTAACACAAATAATCCAGCATCTGCAGCTGGGGCAACAGACTAGGAGCTCCCCATGCTAGAGGTCTGTTAGGGTCCTCCGCCAGGTATCTATTGATGCCTGCTGTCAGAGACAAGGTATGGGGCCAGGCAGACCCTTGCAGACAGCCAGGGTGACTGGTCTCTTACCCTCGTGTTTTGATGGGCAGAAAATGACGCATATTATGCAGGCACTTCTATGTCAGTCAGGAAACTGCATCTGTCATATAAAGGGATAGCTGTACCTGCTTAACAGAAAAACTGGGATTTGTTTGCTTGCCCCTACTTTTTATAAGAACATTTAACAAACCTGTGATGACAACAGGTATCTTCTTCCAGTGCTAAGGAATAGGCCAGGATCCCCAGCTCTGCCTGCATTTGCTTCAGAGCAGACTTAGGAGAAATGTAGTGGAAACAAATTGTGCCACAGTCAAGAAAGAAAAAGGAGGAAAAGGCAAACAGTATTTAACGCTGTGGTGGTCAAATTTTAAGGCGCAGCTCCACCATGCTTCTTGGCAGAAGCTAAATAACAGAGAACCATGCACAAGGCTGACCTCACGGATGCTTCTTAACCCCTCACATTGATCTTTCCAGAAGAAGAAATTATCAAATTCCTCCCAAAATATTTTAAATTATCTACTGACCTTAAGAAAATATCCAGGTATTCCAGGGACATCAGGACAGAATCTGGCACTTGTATTCAGAGCTACAAAGAAAGAAAACAAAAGAGATGTAAAAATCCTTCTCCTGAAATAATATAGATATGTTCTTTGTGTATTTTTCTGCTTTCCGACCTCTTATCTTTTTCAATTCCTCCTCCTTTTCTCTGTAATTGCTGGTGATCTTAATTTATCCTGCTCTGGTAGTTATACTTAGTCACAAACGCATTTCTGTTCCAGTCCCTTCAGAGAGGACACATTGCATAGCTTTGGAGTAATCAGGAAAGTCATCACAAGCCATTAGAAATGCCTGCCTACAAACAGCTAGGAACTTCCCCTTTAAATCAAGGTATTTCCTGAGAAATAGAAAAAGTTATGAAAAACATATTTGTGTCGACATTACTGATTAAAGACAGATATTAAATGCCTGCTCTGAAAGAAAACAAGATAACACCACACACTCCCTCCTGGCTCCACACGGTTGATTGGCTTTTGGGACAGAATGAATCAAGAACTTCATTGTCCCCATGGCAAGGAACAATCCAGGGGCAAAAGAATCCATAGCATGGCAGAGCCCTTTCATTATAATCATTATAAAGTAGCACTAAAGCAAATATGGCAAGAGCATATATCTAGTTGCCCTCTGGCTTCTGGGAGGACTGAGTGTAAACTTTATCTCAGTTTTGCTGATCTCTGTACCAGTTTTGATCTTGTGTCTGGTTAGTTGGCGTTGTTAGAGGTGCAAAGCTCACTCCTTTTACCACTTTTTTCTCCTAAACCTTCTTCTGGTTCTTATTCCCTTGAAATCTCTTTTTGGCCTAACATAAGAGCACACATATACTGAGCAAAATTCATAAAGCATGCTGTGCTTTCCTATAAAGCATCCTAAGTCTTTCTTAAAAGGTCTAAGATATTTTCCTAGTGTTGCTGCTTCTTCCTCTGTAAACATATACTGCTTGCTTATCAGTTTGAAGCTGCACTATTCTTAATACTACAGAGTCATCCCACAAGCCCTTTTTCCTGAACTGCTGCTGAATACATGTTTCATCCTAATTCATACCTGTTGCTAGACTACTGAAACTGGTGCCTGTATTTGCTCCCTTATGCCTGTGCTGCAGGAGACTGGGTCTTCTTCATCGGTTGTTGTAAATGGGCATATTTCAGTTGACTTTATCAACACTACATTTGTCTCCTTACAGGATTTCTTCTGATAAATCATTATCTCACACTGGCTGTGTACTCCCTGTGGCTCTCCTATATAAAGCCTGAGGCTTCCTTAGAAGACATACATTGGGAGACAGAAGTGGGTGTGGATTAATAAGCTTGAATGACCAATAAAGGTCAGAAGAGGTTTCAGCCTTTACCTTCAATAGGACCACAGGGAATCCGTGGAAGGACAGAGTGGTCATGAAGAGAAGAAAGCACCACATTGCACTACACCTGCTATATAGAAAGATGTGAGGCCTTATTATACTTGATACAGTGTCCCTTTACATCTTTACACCACTTTCCCCAGAAAGTTCCCATTTAACCATCAAATAACCAATGTCAGCTTCAGGTAAGGATGGAAGTCATCATTTTCACTTTCTGTAATATGATGATCTCCTGCTGTGGGATAAAGGAGCTCCTTCTAGACTAATGCTCTCCGAATAGACTTAATAAGAAAGAGGATATTCCCTGTGCATGATGAAGAAAAAGGAGCTCACTGGCACTGATTGTGGGAAGAATCCCCTGCAAACTGCTGGTGTTTAAAAGAAATATTTTTCAAATAACACAGCTAGGCATAAATGTCCTGTTTTGAGTAACTACAAGAATGTTCTCTCTGCAGGGAGATGTGAGGAGAAATTATGTTCCCGACTTTGCAAACATGGATTACAGAGCTGAAAATGTATTTTGCTTTAGAAAGACTTGCTTTGATTCTGTTCAAGAAATACTTGAAAATCTGCACTCCCAAATCTGCAAAAATATGATAATTTTAAAAGGTAAACGTGTTTCCAATGCACACATGAAGGCTAGGAATTGTTCAGCATTTGAAGCTTAAAATGCTTGATGGCTTGGTGCTCCTGACATACTTTAATGGTATTTGCTGTAACCAGGGAAGATTTATTTCCAGCTCCCTTCAGATATTCCCATTTTTAATCCAAAATTTGCATCTACATCCAACACAGTATATATGCTTGACTGTGTGTCAAAAAGCAACTCAGTGGTCCTCAGGAGGAGACTGTAGGTTTGAGTGGAGATTACATGGAGCCTCCGTTTTCCAGTTCTCAAGACATAATCCCTTCTAGGCACGGACATTACTAGAGGAACTGTATTTCCTAATGTGAACTTCTTTTCTTGCACCTCTGTTTTCTCTCTGGTTCCCTGGAGCAAGTTCCCTGATGCAAAACCCTCTGAGATTTAACAGCATTGTAAAGGGAGGCTTTGTAGACATTTATGCAGTTTAAATCCCCAGCACATCCTTGTGAGAAGACTCAGGGGCTGTACCTCAAATTGAGCACTACAAGATGGAGTCACCTCGGATCACATGCTAAGGGCAAAAAATGTGACTCTTTGTCAAAATCAGCATCTACCAGAATAGCCACACATGCTTTCTGTTGGTTAGATATTTAAATTCTGCTTGATACTGTATTTTGTTTCATACTTTCATAAAAACACCTGAAGGGGAGGGGAAGTATAACCATTGCTACTGAAATCAATGTTTACTGTCCCCTGGCCTGTGACAGCAACATTTCTCTTTTCTACAGCCCATATGTGAGGGGCAGGAATGGAAGGCTCTCCTGCTCTTGCCTAGCTATTTTCTGTCAGATTCTTACTGTAACTTTTGTACAGTAGATATTTATAACTGCTGTTAGTGCCAACATAATTTTTTGCAGTTACTGCACTTATTTACATTTTAATGGCCAAGTCAATAAAGATTTATGCACCTGCCATCTGAATTTTCCACAGAAGTGGTGAATGCTTAAAAAACCCAGTATCTCCTGCAGAATAATCCCCCTCCAAGCATCCTTTAAATGCCTTTATCGTTTTGGGAAACAGTGGGCTATCCATTCAAATAACCAACTCTTATAGTTGTAAGTCAAACCCAGCAGAACCTTGCAGCAATCTTCCTGACAAAACTTTTGCATATTACAAAAGCACTTGCTCGGGGACTATTTTTTCTCTTTGTGTTGTTAAATGCTGTCCCCTGAATGGCAAAGCCTGGTTTATCACTTTGATATGTCTCAGCTGCACAAACTACATTTTTTTCTGTAGCTTGAGGAGATAATTGACCTTGTTTCAATTTTAATGCAGTAAAAGGTATAGTTGGGAGCACTCTATTATATAGGGGTGGTGGTGCAGGGAGGGACACGCTATGTTCCAGTGTTTGCTCCTATGCACACATACCTTCCTTCAAAATATGAGCTACAGAAAGGAAACCCTGATGGCACTCCCTCCATGCTTGCCCGTGGTCTTGACACAGCAGTTCAGGCTGCCAAGGTACATGTGCACGCTCGTTCTGGCCATGCATTCCCCGAAGGCAGCCACCCCACAAGCCTCTTATCCCCACTGTGAAGAGGCTGGTGAGACCCACTGCTCTGCTGCTAGGGCTCCACAGGACTGGCTCCCTTTCTATTCCAGGACTATGCTTATTTCCCTGCTGTCCATCCCTCGATGGATTTTGCGGTGGGCTGGTAGATGCGGTGGCAATAACAAGGAGCAGGCTGTCTCTGGAGCTCTGTGCTCTCGCCAAGGTGTGCTGCCATCAAGGACGATCCTGGCCTGGCAGAGATGAGGCAGGTCTGTTCCAAGATGGAGCTCAGGGGTCTGGGTCTCAAAGTCATACAGAAGTACAGTGTTTTTCACACCTTTAGGCTGGGGTTCAATGTCCAGTTTACTTTTAGGATGGAGCTCAGATTTGAGGCTGAGGGGAAGCCAAGGTTAGGGACCAGGCTCCAGCAGCATCCCAGCTTTGTAACCTGCTCCTGTAAGGTAGTGTCCATAAATCCTACTGCCTCAAAGGAACCAGTAGGGCTGCCGGAGGGAGGCATGGCAGAGGCAGAGAAGGAGGAGCCCGGGCCTCTCAGATGGATTCGGTGCAGAGTTCAGGCTCTTAGACACAGCCTATCTCACCCGTATGACCTGGCTGAAATCAAAGCGCTGTTAGACCTGCATTTCTCGCCCTTACCACGGTCTCCACAACCTTGCAGCTTCAACACAAACACACATTTTCACCATGACACTGAACGACGTTTCCTCCCATACTGGCAATTCCCCGTCCAGCTCCCACTCCGCGAGCAGGCCGAGGAACGCCTGCGAGCATCTCCACAAGAAAACGGGGCGGCTGGTGGGGGGTGCTTTTCACTTCATCCCTCACAGCCTCAAGCCCCTCCCCACTCCTTGAACCACACCAGCAAAACTCGGCCGCCGAATAGTCCGCACCCCTCATAGTTCCCGCCCCCCCCCAGTCCTCTCAGTGGCGCCCCGCGGGCAGCGCCCCCTGGCGGCGGGCGGCGCAGCGGGCCGAGCCGAGCCCTGAGCTGAGCTCACCGCCCTCCGCCCGCCTCCCCCCGCCCCTCCTCCCCGTTCCCTCCCTCCCCCTCCTCCCCCCGCGCCCAGCCCCCAGCCGGGATCTCAGGATTATGGCCTCGCGGGGGATGGAGGCCAAACCCGTGATAACGTTTCTGAAAACCCCCCTCATCATCCTCTCCCTC
>WYDI02027337.1:0-11579 GCA_009867235.2 Psittacus erithacus | reverse complement strand
CCTCCTCCTCCAGAGATGGAGCCTCTCCTGCCAGAGCTGCTGCCACCACCAGAGCTCAGCCCCCCACCATGGGGACTGCATCTGCCACTGCCAGAGCTGGAGCCCCAACCTCCAGAGCTGGAGCTGCCAATACCTGAGCCTCCTCCTCCTCCTCCATAGCTGGAGCTTTCATGACTTGAGCTTCCTCCTCCACAGCTTGAGCCTCCTCCTGAGATACCTCCTCCTCCAGAGATGGAGCCGCCACTCCCAGAGCTTCCTCCTCCTCCAGAGATGGAGCCCCCTTTTGCGCCTCCTCCTCCTCCACATATGGACCCACCACTTCCAGTGCTTCCTCCTCCTCCTCCACACCCTGAACCTCCTTTTGAGCCTCCTCCTCCTCCACATATGGACCCACCGCTTCCAGAGCTTCCTCCTCCTCCTCCTCCTCCATACCCTGAACCTCCTTTTGAGCCTCCTCCTCCACTTATAGACCCACTACTTCCAGAGCTTCCTCCTCCTCCGTAGATGGAGCCTGCTTTTGAGCCTCCTCCTCCTCCACATATGGACCCACCACTCCCAGAGCTTCCTCCTCCATACCCTGAACCTCCTTTTGAGCCTCCTTCTCCACTTATAGGTCCACCACTTCCAGAGCTTCCTCCTCCTCCATAGATGGAGCCCCCTTTTGAGCCTCCTCCTCCTCCATAGATGGAGCCCCCTTTTGAGCCTCCTCTTCCTCCACATATGGACCCACCACTTCCAGAGCTTGGTCCCCATACTCCAGAACTTCCCCCTTTTTCTTCTCCGGGGGTCGACCCCTTACTCATGCTTGTGGTGGCACCTCCAGAGCTCATCCCCCCTTTCCCTCTTTTCAAGCCTGCAAACTTGACTCCATACATTTCAGCAGCACTCGGATTGTGGTCAATGACACCTGCAAGAAATGGAAATGATATTTGCCTTATTCTTCTTACTCACAATAGCCATAAGCGCCACTCATGTAAGTGGTTATATATGGCACATCCTTGGCATTGTTCAAGGCCAGGCTGGACAGGGCTTGGAGCAACCTGCTCCAGTGGAAGGTGTCCCTGCCCGTGGCAGGGGTTGGAATTCTGAGCTTTAAGGTCTTTTCCAACGCAAACCGTTCCATGATTCTAGGAACACTCAGCGCAGCCCTTTCTTTAAGGAGGTTGGGATACAGATTCCTCTCTCCTTTAGCTGGCCTTTTTCTTCCACAAACTAGTGGGGTTTTTCCTTCACTTCTAACATGCAATGAGCACATAGACCTATAGAATAATGACCTCTAGAATAACAGACCCATAGAATAATGAGGAGTTTCTCAGTTCCTACAAATCTGGTTGAAATTAGCCGTGACGTTCCAAAGTCACTAACTCAGGGTTGACATATTCATGCATATACACATGTATTCACACACACAAGAGGATCACATGAGAATACCATTTGTTTCATTTCCCTAGGGAGCTATTATAGGAGCTAAGCTAGGAACTAAGCTAGGAACTACAATAGGTTGTTCTGGTGGTAGGTGCTATATACCACAGACATCAAACAGGTAAAGGTGCTCTTAAAAAGCAAAGCAAAGCCTTGAGGTACTTACAGATGGTGGCAGGAGACCCTTCCTGTATCCTGTGAAGGAAAAGTGACATTGAGACAATGCACCCACTAAAAGACCAAGTCAGGGTATGCCCTATGAACAGCCGATGAACGATAGAGCAATTCATCTTGGAGATCCAAGTGATAGGTCAAAGAATGGGACCCGCTGCTTGGTGTTGGTGCTTCTCTCCAGGATGGATAGCTCCTACATACCTGGTCTCCTCCTCCTCAAGGAGTGATCGGTACATGGCAATTTCAATATCCAAGGCCAGTTTCACGTTCAGCAGCTCCTGATAATCATGAAGAAGACGAGCAAGGCCTTCGCTGGCCTGCTGCAGGGAGTTTTCCAGCTCCTGGAGCTTTTCCTGGCCATCCCTGACGGCATTGCTTCCGCGATGCTCAGCGTCTTTGATGCTCTCTTGGAGGCTGGCATTCTGCAGGAGGCACAAACAGAATGTTCCCATTTCCCTTCTATGGGACTGGGATTTTCCAACCCTTCTGGCAGGACTTGGGAATCAAGAGACCTGCCTCAGTGACAGAACCCTGGGTAAATTAACCCAAATTGAATCCCAGTGTAGACAGCCGAAACCTGTATCTATTTCATTTAGAGGAGAAATCACCCTCTCTAGGTTTGCCTGCAAGGGACAGGCTGCGTTATCCTGCACCCAGTCCCCAGGTAGAAGCGACTTCGACAGTTAAGTCATGCTGGAAAATGTCAGCTTTACCTTTTTCCGTGCAATTTCGATTTCTGGTTGAAGCCTTTGGATCTCCCTGATGAGTTCCTGGATTTCCTTATAACTGGTGCTCAGTTGCTCACGTTGATTTACCCACATGTTCTGCAGGTCCTGGTACTGGTGTGCAGAGAAGAAAACAGATGGTTTTGGTTTCTTGTCCACTGAGCAGACTTGCCCCCATGTCTTGTTGATGTCCACTCACCCTGCCTCGGTACATGGCATCTACTTCAGCTTTGCTCCTCTGAGCAATCGTCTCATACTCCTGCCTGACTTCTTCAATGATGCCATCCATGTTCAGTTCTCTACTGTTGTCCATGGACAGAATGACATTGGTGTTGCCAACTACTGTTTGTAGCTGGGACAGCTCCTGAAAGGAAAACAAGAGCTGGGATTTCAACAACGTATGTGAGCCTTCCAGGTTGTGTCATGAGGAAAGAAATGGCACCTTCCAGAAGAAACCCACTGGAAATTCCCTACCTGCATCCTCCAGGTCCTATTGTTCCACCACCATTTTCATTTTCAAGTATCTTGTTACCCTTTGTGACACACCAGACCCTATCTCACTCACAGATTGAAAAGGACTTTATCAGGTCAAAGACAAACGATGTGGTCAAAGAAAAGCTGTGGCTGCCCCATTCCTGGCAGTGCTCAAGGCCAGGTCGGACACAGGGCTTGGAGCAAGCTGCTTTAGTGGAAGGTGTCCTTGCCTATGGCAGGGGGTTGGAACTGGAGGAGCTTTAAGGACCCTTCCAACACAAACCATTCCATGATGATCCACTCTCCACACCAAAAAGTTCAGGCAAAATTTCTGGGAACCCTACAAAAGAGCTGTGTCCTTCGAGACCTGAGGGTAGTGTTTTAATCTGAGGAGCTTAATACTCACAGCTTCATGTAAGCATCTGAGGAACTCAAGCTGCTGCTTCAGTATTTCCACCCGAATGTCAAATTCCATTTTTCCCATGTAGGCACTGTCCAGTTCCTGTAAAAAAGGCCATTGGCACATTTGTGTTCCTTCCTTCCAAATTCTCCCCTGAAGTGCAGTTCTCACAAGATTTGGTACATTTCTGGATTCATTCCTGAAGCCAAATAATGTTCCACGAACCTCAGATCTCATTTGAAAAGCAAGTGGAACAAAAGGGAAGTGAGTGAATAAAGACCAGCACTCATCTTAAAAAGGACTAATTCAGTCTCTAAAGGAGATGATTCCTCTCCCGTCTGGCACTAAAAATCTCCAGTTTCAATGCCTTACTCTGGGGTAAAGGTTGGACTTGATGATCTTCAAGGTCTTTTCCAACCTAGTTGACTCTATGAATCTATGACTTCAGTTACAGGATAGTTAAAGTTAAGCAAAGACCTCGTTTTTGAAAACCCAAGCAATCATCCAGTTACTGCTTTATTTCTGAGGCTTTGATTTAGCTCCTTCACCTTTTTCAGCTCCACGAACTCCTCTTCTTTGGAGGCGCGCTTGTTGATCTCATCCTCAAACCTGAATGGAAAAGAAACAGAGTGACTGTTGCCTATCCCACTTTCTCCATCAGGGGGATCAGAAACCAAAGAGAATCATCCAACAAGGAAATGTGTCAACTCTTCATCTAACTGCAGTTTCTGGCGCCTGCAAAACTCTGCTGAATTAGCCAGCAATACGGGGTAGGGCCGGATCAGTTCTAACCCCCCTGTAATTCTGAACTCAGCATCCCATTTCTCAGAGCTGTGGACATGTAACACCTTTGAATGCAGCCAAGCCAGGAGAAGTGATGACTGTTCTCAACTTGACTCCACTGACCCCACTGCTCAGCTCTGCCCCTCTCCACTCTCTAGGTTGACCACAACCCAACAACTATCAGCAAGAGTAAGAGTCCTGGGTTACCCATTGCTTGGGGAGGAAGGGCATGGAGGAGGTGGGAGGAGTAAGAGAGATCTACAGGGTCTTTGATTTTCGTCTTGCTGTTCTGGGTTCCGATCACCTTTTGTGATTGTTTGAACACCACTTTGTCCCCTCACCAGATCTGCTCTAGTCTACCAGCACCACAGTCCCTTAATGGACCTACTGCAGAGTAGTGCTGTAACCTCTTGGAGGTGCGAAGCCAAGCTGTGCCATCCCAGGGCATTGCCATGGAGAATTCCAGCCTGCTCTTTCCCACACTTGTGATTATTCACCTCTTTTTATAATCTTCCACAAGCTGAAGCATATTGTAAGCTTCCGGATCCAGCTGCTCCCGCTGGCTCTGGAGCGTTTCCAGCTGCCTCTGCAGGTTGCTGATGTAGGACTGGAAGAAGGAAGTGATGTTTCTGCTCTCTTCTGGTCGGACACTTTGCTGCTGCAGCAGTTCCCATTTGGCCATCAGAGCCTGGTTCTGCCGCTCGAGACACTGGACCTGAAAGGCAAAGGAGAAGAACCTCTCAGGCACTGCAGGGCACTGAGGGAAGCACCAACATCAGCGTTGGTCCCAATAGGAAACAAATCCGAATTAGAATTTCCAATCCAGTAATGTCCAGAGGTTTCATCAGGTGGGACCAGTTGTACCAACACTGATGCCAACACAGCTTACAATGAAGGAGGGACATGTTTTGTCCCAATCTGTTGCATAAGAAGTGTTTGATTTTGCTGCTGCTTCTCAAAGCTGATCCTGAAATATTTGCTGGTTTTTCATCTCTTAAATGCAGAATATTCAGGGGGGTGATTGGGGTGAAGGAAGACTTCAGTTGCTCTTGAACTACTTTAGACACCGAATATATGAGAAGAATTATCCCCCACTCAGCAGATCACGCAGAACCAAGCTCTTGCCTTAGAGAAGAAGAAGAAAGACCTATAGCATGCAGAGCTGATATGTTTAGAGACCAGAAGGATGGCATCTCTGCAGCTGAGACACTGAACAGATGTTGCCCTGGAAGCTTATTTCCTTTTCAATATGAAAAGGGTCCAAAGTGCTCCTATTTTCCACAACTTAAAACTTCTGGGTGGAACCAACACCTTTTCTCTATGTAATACAAGAAGCCCTTAAGTCTTCACATGTAACACACAGTACAAGCTTCCACCCTATGCAAAGACACATGTCACCACCTGACTAAAGGCACAGGTCAGGTCTGAAAGGGTGGAAGTGGTTTTGCAGCTGTTTTGTTCCTGTGCCTATGAGTAGCAATGACAGAGAAGACAGTCTGCAGAGAGAGGTGAAAGCATTGTAGTAGATAAACAAGAAAGATGTGGGGGCCACTGCCTCCTGAAAGAGGCTGAACCTCCAAGCAAAGAGACCATTTGGGCTGTGATTTGGAGAAATGCAACGTTTTACTTTGCTTGAGGAAAATCAATAAATAAATGAATAAAACCAGAACACATCAAGGATGTTCAAGTCCACCCCCCATCAACAATTCCCAAGCCCTGGAAGATTCCCAGCCATGCAGAACACTTCTGCAGTGAGTTAATGAGTGAGTTCACGTGCTGATGGCATCCTGGTACTTTGCTGTTGTTCTGCCACTAAAGACAACTCAGAGATACTTATCCCAGGGCTAAATGTGATTCATGTTTATAGCGAGCTATTAAAAGCCTCACAGCAGCATGAGGGAATCAAGCCAATGCTGGGGCTTTGAGGGGAGAAGATGCTATTAAACGTGCCTTAAAATCAGATAGGCAAAGCAGGACCCGTTACAGTTCCCCCATCCCAGATAATGGTGAAAAAGAGAGCAGGGACTCACCTTATCAATGAATGATGCAAATTTGTTGTTGAGATCCTTAATCTGCTCTTTCTCATCCGATCTTACTCTCTGGAACTCAGGGTCAACTTGTACTTCTATTGGCCTCAGCAGGTTGGTGTTGACACGGACCTCCTCAATGCCTCTGCTAACACCAGCCTGCCCCAAGCCCTGTCCAGCCCCTTCTTCACCAAAGGTGCTTCCACCAAGCACCTCCCTGCCTGCAACTCTTCCACACGGGCTACCAAGATGTGCTTCACCCCCTTGAGAAGCTCCCACAAAATACCTTGTTCTACCAAAGCCCCTATCCAGATGTCCCCTACCACCAAACCCCAGGCACATCCCATATCCTCTTCCTTCTCCTCCGTGGCCTCCGCTGGTAAAAACATTCCTAAAGCCACCAAGGTTGTGGAGACTTCTGCTGCTGTAACCGTAGCCGTAACCACGGTATCTTCCTTGTCCTCTATTGTCTTCACAATGGTTCACGGTACAGAAGCTTCTCCCACCACCGAGCGTGCCACAGTGAGCAGAAGAAGAACTGAAATTGCCATCCCCAAACTGGGAGAAGCGCCAGCTCATTGTGTTGGCTGCAGAGTGTTGGGATGAGAGAGCAGCGAGGAAGGTGGTAAATCAGGAGGAGAAACGAGAGCAAAGGATCCTCAGCTCCTCTGCTGGGGGTGATGGAAGTTCTCCTTTATATGTTGTGAAGGAGTTCCTCTCCATTCCGTGGTAATTAGCAGGTCTGTTAATGCTACTGGGTTTGGTTCATCAGGCAGCAATTAACGGCTGCCTGAGGAGAGGTCAGAGTAAACACCACACACCAACAGAGATGTTGTGAAATTCCCCAAATCCTGCTTGACTCATGAGCTCTGCTGGGATGAGATTTCCTTATCTCCTTCACCTGCCCTCCATATTAATTACAGCTCCCACAGTTACCCATGCACATCACCGTGCCTTGTTCTCCTTCACACCTCCCCACCTCTTCTGGCATCTCATTTCACGAGAACCAGGCCTTGATACTGTCCTCACATTGACATGGGGGTGGCTGACCTTGCTTCACCGTGTCACAAGAACCTACTACCAGGTAGGAAGATCCCTTAGCTTCCCATTCCCACTTTTCTCTCATTCCCAGTATTTCCACCCAGGAGTAAGTATTGTTCCTGCAGGGAGAGGGAGGTGCTGTGATCTGCTCTTCTTACTCATGGCATTGCCTTTGGTTCATAAAGCTGAAATAGTGTCTAGAAAACAGATAAAATGGGATCGCTCTGTATCAATTTTAGCTTTGAATAAATGCACGTGGAGTTTTAAATGGAAAAGAGAAAGCTCTGAGAGAAACTTTGATCAATTGAATGAATCTTTTAAGTATTAAAGATGAGGTCGCTTTAGGGAACAAATGACCCATCACTTCCACAGATTAGGACTCTTCTGCTGTGGCTGCTCCTACTCTTCCATGTGGGAATAGACAGAACATGAACTAGACCTGCCTGTTTGTGGGGTGTTTTTTAATGGCCCTGCTACTGGAGAGCTGAGATATCAAATCCAGAGCTGGGTTCCAAGCTTTTCTGCCCAGGCTCTCCCTCTGAGCCTGATCCATCCCTCTTCATCTTTGTGCAAGACTCCAGCTTCCCAGTCTGAGCACACTCCAGTGCAAGACTCAATGGCCATGGACTCAATAGAAACCCTTTGTGAGCCAAGTCCTGCTCCTGGCAACACCACTGAGAGCCTTCAGCCTTGACCAACAGCTCAAGAAGACAACTGAGATCTGGTGCAGTCTCCAAAACCGCTGGTGGAACTGTTTCCACATGGCAAGTGCCTCCCATTTGTCCTCTGCACCACATCAGGAAGAGCTGGACTTGATATGAAGGAGATGCTCTTCCTGCCAATCTGCTAGATAAAGGCACACTGTGAACCCTTCAGTTACATAGAGGTTATGTGGTCAGGGCTTTGTAACCCTTGCTCTGGCACCATTTGGGATGTGCCTCATAAATCCCCTGCATGAAGAGCTTGCGAGGAGCCCTATTAGACTGGTTGTTACTAGCCCAGCTGAAATACCTTGAGGTGGACAAGAGTTTGGATGCTCAGTGACCAGAGCAAGGGCTTTTCCCAGAAGTAGGCACAGTGTTTTCCAGACAACCATATGAGAAGTGCTGCTTTTCCCTCCCAAACTTGGTCTCTTCTAGCCTTACACCAAGAATGACCAACTGGTACTCCAGGCCATCCAGTGGTGCTCCTTTGTTGTAATTGAACTTCACTAGTTACCTGCATTTCACTGGGAATTTCAACCAGATTTCCCACTGAATTCCCCATTCTTTTTATAGACCTATTTAGAAATCTGACTTGGATTGAGAATTCTGTGTCCTGCTGGAAGGAGTAATTATGGTGAACATCAAAAATGTAATGTCCGTCATAAAAGTGAGTGGG
This sequence comes from Psittacus erithacus, assembly GCA_009867235.2. Lineage (NCBI taxonomy): Eukaryota > Metazoa > Chordata > Aves > Psittaciformes > Psittacidae > Psittacus > Psittacus erithacus. Next base: position 3,153 of record WYDI02027337.1, on the reverse strand, counting down.
GGCAAATCTGGGAACAAACCCATTCCAACACTTCTGGGTAGGGTTTGCCAGAGCATTAGGATATCACACAAAACCTTTCCCGTTCTCTTTCAGTTGGGCTCAGTAGTTTCTAGATGATGGTGCATATTAAGGCAAAACAACGTAAATTGTCCTCCTTCGCTCCCATATTTCAGGTGAGCTGAAAGATTCCTTCAGGAGCTGCATCCACTCTCTGCAATGTTCTGTGCAGGACAAGCTGTGTCTGCACAATGCTGAGACTGAATCTCCTATGTAGCCTTGGAGCCAGTATTAGGCCCAGGTAAAGATTAGAAGGACAATATATGACTTCAGGTCAGGAGGAGGTGAGACTTAGTGGATGTGAGATGTGATCATCCTTGTGAGGTCTGAGCTAAGTCACCTCTTTTCCTTGCCTTAACTATCAACTCCGCAGCACAAGAGTTTCTCAAGGGTCGCTGTTGGTCACCTCTGTGTTGAGTTTGTGTATAACTGCTTCGGGGGCAATTCATCTTCATCCTTCCTCTTCCCATTTTGAGGGGTTCATTCCAATGCTTGCTGCATCAGAGCAATACTTTAGATCATCCACATGGATCTTGGAAGGAAGTGTTATGACCTACGGGAGGGAACACCCACAGATCAAACAAGCTTGTTTCATGGGGAGCAAGGTTAGATAGATGTCTACCCAAAATCATTGCCCTACATACATACATCAGCTCCCTGCATGAAGCAAACCAGGTGACAATTCACCCAGGACCACTGCACTGTGGACTGAAGGAGCTTGAGAAGGAGCCTGCAAACCCTGCGTGAGAAGAGCAGCCATCCCACCCCACGTGCCACCTAATCCAGAGCACGACGTGTAGGCTGCTGTTGTGATGGGCGCTGGCATCAGCTCAACCTTGGCACAACAAAAGCCACACCTGAACCTGCTGAGCTGGCTCCAGAAAGAGCGATGCACCCAGCGAGATGTTCACACATCCTGTGGATGCAGGGGGAGCTTCCTGGGGTACCTTCCTCTTCCCTGCAATGAGCTGGCATTGCTCCTGGATGTGCCTGGGGATCTTTTGCCCTGACCCATTAAAAGAACCAACAAAACAGCTCCCAATATACAATAAAAAATAAAACATAAAAAGATAAAAAATGAAAGTCATCAAATCATGGAATGGTTTGGGTTGAAGGGACCTTAAAGCCCATCCAGTTCCAACCCCTGCCACAGACAGGGACACCTTCCACTAGAGCAGCTTGCTCCAAGCCGCTGTGTCCAGCCTGGCCTTGAACACTGCCAGGGATGAGGCAGCCACAGCTTCTCTTCTCCAGGCTGAGCCAGCCCAGCTCTCTCAGCCTGTCTCCATTAAAGGTACCCCAGTCCTCTCCATCATCTTCACGACGCTCTTCTGGAGACAATCCAACAGGTCCATGTCCTTCTTATGCTGGGGACTCCAAATGTCCTTAATGCCCTTCTTGTCTACCTCGCTGCTATCTTGGGGCTCTTCCCCAGTACCAAACATTGTCATTCTCTAACAAATCATACACTGAGCTTGATCTGCGTCTTTCCCCCAGAAATGCCTCATAGGAACAAGATTATTTGTAACACATTAGAATGAATGTGAGTACTGGAAGAACCAACATTCTTGTCATGGAGATGGATCATCATGGAACATATCAGTTCATGGAACAATTCAAGGGCTGTTCAAGCACCACCATGGTCAACCTGGCTTTTTGTTGATGTGGATTTGTAAGATGAATTTAAATAGCATCCTGACTTAGTCGTGTAGATTTGGCCACCTGGGCTCCCTGTGCAGCTGTTGGAGCCAGCACAGAGCATCCCTGTGTTATTCCACCCATCCAGGGCCATCCATGAGGCAAGTGATGATGTTCCTCCCATCTGGAGAAGCCTCTGAGAGAGGTGAGTTGAGTGTGCCTTTTGGGATGTCTCATTTCTCTCTATGGACCATAAGGGAACCTGGAGTTCACTCAGCTCCTGACTCTTAGGTGGTGAGGGTAACATGAGCTGATCGTCCTTCATCAGACCCATGGCACAGAGAATGTGCCAAGAATGAACATTTTCAAACGACAAAGACAATTCACAAACTGGCAAAGCTGTTCTGGAGCACAGCTGATGCAGGAACGTTCCACAACCCACATCTGTCTGTCAACCCATGCCATAAATGGGAATAACAAATCCTAGGGCTTAGGCTGATGCTTGAGGAAATGCCTCCAGATTCCCGCAGGAGCATTTTAATCAGATCAGCAGATAAATAAGTGCAGTGATGCCCTTATTACTCTTAAACAACTACTGCACACAGTGGACACACAGCAGTGTAGTACAGTAGCACCTTAATAAAGCTATTCAATTTAATTTAAATTATATTAATTAAAAAAGTAATTAATTAATTAAAAAATTTTAAAAATAGTAATTAATTAATTAATTTAATTTTACAAATCAATTTAATAGCTGCCCACATCAAGTAGATAGACTTGACAGCAGTAGCACACACAGGACTGAAATGGTAGCTCTTGATCACTGGTTGCCTAAGCACCTGCGTAAGTAGGGCCCTAAGTCACTTAGAAAATGGGATTGAGATCACACAGAGCACTAATAAAAATGCCTTTCATCCCACAGACTTTCATTTTCTCCCACCTTCCATCCCAGCGACTAACAACAGCCTTTGTCTGTGGCCGGTGAAGGCAGTGAAGGCGCTGCTCCTTTAACTCTGAGGTTCCCCAGCCTGGAGAGCGCCTGGTCTGCAGGAGCACATTGTACTTATTACAGAGAGGCTTCAAGCTGGGAGCTGGAATAGGATCCCAAGGATGTAATCTGTGGGACACAGAGATCAGATGGGGTTTCCTCCACCTACATCTGGGGGAGACTGAAGGTTGCTATAAGAGCACAGAAATGAAGCCCAATGAGGGCATGTTGAGAATTGCATGAGTTGTCAACTCTTTATAATAAAACACTGAGTCTTCATGACAAGGAATCTATAATTAAAGGAGGTCTGGGAAGCCCCTGGCACCATAGGATCATGGAATCATGGAATGGGTTGGGTTGGGAGGGACCTTAAAGCTCCTCCAGCTCCAACCTCTGCCACGGGCAGGGACACCTTCCACTGGAGCAGGGTGCTCCAAGCCCCTGTGTCCAACCTGGCCTTGAACACTGCC
>WYDI02027336.1:9304-30979 GCA_009867235.2 Psittacus erithacus | reverse complement strand
TTGGTGTCATCGGCAAACTTGCTGAGGGCGCACTCAATCCCATTGTCCATGTCACTGACAAAGATGTTGAACAAGACTGGTCCCAACACTGATCCCTGAGGGACACCACTTGTTACTGTTTTCCAACTGGACACTGAGCCATGGACCACAACTCTTTGTGTGCAGCCATCCAGTCAAAATGATGGGGAGGTTCCTGCATCAGAAACCAAGGTCAGATTTTCAAAGAGATGCAGTTACTTGCTTAACCAGTTCAGACACAACCCAGAGTCAAGTCCTGGACACTGGTTACCATTTGCAGAGAATGCCACGAAGCTTGCTCATGCCTCTTCACACAGGGGACAACAATGGATCATTCTGTCTTTTTTGCAACTAGCCATGTGCGTGCTATTTCATCCCACTGCTGCAGTACACAGCTTGTTCTCACATACTGATTGCTCACCCCAGTTGGTCATGGGTTACTAAATAGCCATCTCAGGAGCAGCAGGGAGAAAAAAGTATTAAAGCTGTTTGTTAGTGATTTTAATGTTTACTCTGTAATTGTTTAAAATACGCATTTACGTATATTCATGAAGTGAAAGCACTGCAAACTTGAACACATCCTTCTTGGTCTACAGAAGTCCTACCAAGGATGCATAAGAAACCCCACATATAACAGTAAATTGCTTTTAACACCTTTAACTGAAAGCTTGCCAAGGATATTTGCAGTCTCTAAGTGGCTTTAACACTGTGCCCAAGCTGCATCACCTGACTCAGAAATTGCTTCTCGGAGGGAATTAATTTTTCCTATTGTGCACCAGTTCTGTTTCCCTAAGAAAAACAGTTCAAGAGCAAAGGAAAAAGGGGATAAGGTAAAATTCAAGTAAATCATCCATTTTTCCCCTGCACACAGCTTCTGCTTGCTTGTAGTCCTTAGAGCACACAGACTGCCAAAACAGACATTGAGCAGAGCACAAACAATAGGGGTTGGTGTTTTTTGGTCTTGGGGGGTTTTTTTGCATGACAGCATTTATAAAATCCTCAGTTGCTCCACAATGACATATATAGATGTTGTACTACACAGAGGACATACTCACTGTTGAGAAGCAGGACATTCCTGGCAACCAAGCTGTACACATCTATCAAGGCACAGCAAGGGAAAAAGATGACCGAAACACAGTGCAGTTTTGTTCCTAATGCTTCACAGACCTAAAAATCAAGCTGCTGTTTCTAAACAAGGATAAAGAAAGCTTGAAAAATACCAACACAAAGTATCACTTAAATTTTGATTCAAGAAAGGGCAAACTGCCGATAGTCAAGCTCAATGTCATTAGCAGGTGGGGAGACACAGAATGAAGCTCAGCTGAGTTCTGAGTCCTGGGCTCTGGAGGTAGAGACACCTTGAGGCTTCCAACACAAATTCCCAAGACAGAGGCAAAGTGCAAGCAAGTGACCCTGCATCCTGGTTACAAAGGGGAATCATAAGGTAATGTCATGAAGAAAATCAGAAATCCATGCAAAACATTGCACTCCAAAAACCTTCACTGGTTTACAAATACATGTTTCAGTGGGATTTACCCACAAAAAGCCTCCAAGGAAAGGTGATACTGCATGTGAGAGCATCACAATGGAGGGAGCAAGTAAGAAGCACTTGTTTTACCAGAAGGTAAATGATGACCATCCAGCTAGTCTTTGACCTGTACATCAATCATAGAGTTGTTTAGAAGTGAGGGTACACAACCCATCTTGCGTAAGGAATAAAGGGAAGAGACATTTATGTTCCCCTTTGTGCTTCTTAATAATTTGCTGCCCAAAGCAATAAGCCTCTGGCATTGTCCATCCAGAGCTGCAGTTGCCTGGGCTGAAGGGTTCATTAATACTGATTACAAATACAGGACTCCTTTCAAGGAGTCATGGGATGCAGCTGCTTAAGTATCTGTAGACATATGGAACAAAGGGGAAAATAAGATTCTGAGCAGAATGCTGGGAGCAGAGGACAGACACCAGATCTACAGCTGCAATGCTCCAGGGTGGAAACATCAGCAGTAAGTGAGAAAACCAGACTGTGCCAAGAGCTGCCAGCACTGTCCCTAAGGTATCGCAGATAGGGAAGGGGGGAATTAACCCTAAGCCTTCACATACCAATCAGGATCAGGGACTCAGAGCCACACAAATGAACCACCTGACACTGCTAGGGATGTAACAAGCATAAAAGCACTGCCCTTTCAAGACACATATCATTTTTCAAAATGTTGGGTAACTGGATGCCTTTACTACTAATAGCAGTTTAAAAGTTCAAATTTCCTTTCTCTCATAATGCATAATAGTGCTGAATGCACGGCCCCCATACTCCCCTGCTGACAGTAGAGCGCTACCTCCAGCAGTCCTGGTTTTTCAAACAACCTTCATGGACATGCATTACAAACAACATCCAGATTACAAACCATGGAGCACTTACAAGCTCCAGCTTGATCTAGATATGACAAAAATTTAGTATTGCAGGTTTCAAGCTTACATGCTTTAGAGGCCATGACTTAATTTTCCTGACTACAGAGAGCCTAAACTCATAGGTGCTAACCCTTCTTTGTTTCCCCAAGCCACTATATTTGAGACACCTTCTTTGTATGGTAGGTTATTTTGCTATCTTGAGGGGTTAGATTGCTTGATTCACATAAATATAGAGCTAGGAGAAGTTGCAGTTACACGGTCTCTGCTTATCACAGATTCCCAGCCAGCATTAATATTTGGTGAACAAGCTCTGAATTAACAGCATATAAAAATCACAGGTCTCTTGCAGATATTTCTTGCCATTGATACTGAAATTTGAGAATGTTTCTCTGCTTATTCCACAAACCTGGTACAAGAGCAAAAAAGTAAAGAGAGTCTTAAAAAAAATAAAAATCAAAGATCAATTCTAAAATCCTGCCAGTTATCTGTAACTGAAAATGAACCAGTGAAAATACAACTATCACTGCAATGGAAAAGAAAAATTAATCCTGGCTTCAAGTTAATGTTTAACCACCAAATCCTTCAACTGAAGGAGAGTCAAGATGTTAGTAATGTATTTGCAGTAAAGCACTTAACATTTTATATACACCTTGGAAGGAAGTTATGTGCATTTCTGGAGTGACTTCAAATTTGCTTTCATCTAATGCCTAGCAAAAAAAAGAAAAAAAAAAGTATTTCAATAAAAATGTAAAGAATAAACCACAGTAGGTTGCTACAGGACATAGAATCAAATTTCTGGGATGAAAATACCAGTAAGACATTGGCCATTTTGCACATAAACCTCAGAAATAACATACAAGTATAGAAGCAAAGGTCAAGACATTCTGGAAGAGTTGTTTAAGGTCAGGCGCTGGGGCTTAAGCTGGCCTCTTGCTGTTAGGGATCTCTACCTTATGCTGGTAGCATCATTCTGCATCTTCTGAATGCCCTTTTTCAGATGTTGGTCATTGGCAGAAACATGCTGGACTGAAGAGATGACAGACCTGACTCAATATGGCGATTCATTCACACACCCGTACCCCCTTCCCACAGTGAGAGCAGCACCTTGGCTTTTGCTGTCAGTGACCAGCTGCTCTTAAAACCTTATAGTCAAGCGCCATGAGAAAACAAAACCAACACACAAAACCAACACCAAAACAGGCACGCAAGCATAAGAGCAGAAATGCTTTAAATCAAGCCACCCATCCTGCAAACAGGCCCAGGGTGACAATGGGCACTGAAGGACACCACCTGCACAAGAAGTCTCTCCCCCAGGCCCAACCTCTCCCCAGTCTCTCACTCCCTTGTCCTTTCCCTCCAGTTTGGGATCTGGGGGAGTTTAATCTGCTTAGGGCAGTTCTACCTTCAGAATTGCAGACTGGCTTTTCTGAACTACTGTGTGGAAACCCAACTTGCAATTGAGTTTAAATATGCTTCTTGATCTTACTGTGAAAAGCATTTCTCATCAGGAGGGCTGGCCAGGCAACAGACAAGCTACAACCACCTTTGCAAACAGTTTTCACACATTTTGAGCAACCTGCTCTAGTGGAAGGTGTCCCTGCCTGTGGCAGGGGGTTGGAGCTGGATGAGCTTTAAGGTCCCTTCCAACCCAAGCCATGTCATGATTCTGTGATTGTGCTACCATGCAACTCTGGTATTCTCTCCTCTCTATGAGAAGATCCCACATTTTCATATCTTGCTCATAGCAACTTAACTTCATGTTAATTATCAATGTCTCATTAACATTATCATCAATCATGGTATATTAACATGCATCAGAAGATTAATTAGCACTAAAAGCCACTCAATTTTTTTTTATATATATTTTTACACTGTCAGTCTGAATTTCATTACAAAATTTTAGCACCAGTTCAGCACCTAATTCTTTCTGCTTATCAGATTCAAAATAAAAGATGTTTTCCATGGCTTCAACAAATTCATTATGACCATAATGATCTAAAATAGCAACAGCAGAGTGCAAAAACACAGTTCTGAAGGGATTGATGCCTCTTTACAGGGAGCAAGGAATTTAATAGAAGGGGTCATATTCCTCTTGTGCATTGCATTCATATGCTCTTTCATTTTTAATTTTCTTACAACGTGGTTGGTGGTGCATTCTTCACTTACTAGACCGGCGCTTTGACTAACAGTTTCTCAGCAAAGTCCTTAAATGAATATACCAGACTTGTATCAAAGCCTGAAGCTGTATCAACACAAGCATTTTCATACGCTCCCAGAAAGATCATAATCCTTTGAGTACAACCTAGCCTTGACCAGTCCCACTCAGTTCCCGGGTCCCTCAGCTGGGCGACCAGGGCTGAGGGCAGTATTGGCATGATGAATGGGATGGATTGATGGAGGGGCCCAGACTGCAGCCAGAAGACACTCACACCTTCTTCCAGAAACAGCCTGCTTAGATGGCCCACTGAGACCAGAGTCCTTAATACCAGCAAGCTACCGAGCTCCTTCACACTTCTAAATTGCTGAAAGACCTTCAACTGGAGCCTTGCTTCATCTCAGTGTCCTGGATTCAGCTGTAACAATTGGGTTGGTTTTTTTCCTCCTTTCTAGTACATGATGCAGTGCGGGGTTTGGCCTTTATTTTGAGAATAACACTGATAGCACATCCATGTTTTAGCTGTCACTCAGTAGCACTTATCCTGATCAAGGACTTTTCAGTTTCATGCTCTGTCAGTGGCGGGGGCATGGGAGGCCAGGAGGAAGCAAAGACAGGACACCTGACCCAAACTGGCCAAAGGGGTACTTCCATACCACAGCACATCATGCCCACTATATAAACTGAGGGGAGTTACCCAGAAGGCCCAGATAGCTCAGGTCATGCTGGGTTATCGGTTGGCAAGTAGCAAGCAATTGCATTGTGCATCACTTGTGTTCATTGTTTTCTTTTCCTTTTCCCTTTTAGATTTATATTCTCTCCTAATTTCAATTATCATTATTATTATTGGTGGTAGTAGCAGTGGTTTGTGTTACACCTTAGTTACTGGACTGTTCTTATCTCAACCTGTGAGAGTTACATTCTTTCCATTCTCCTCCCCACTCCACCCAGGGGGAGGAAGAAGAGGGGCAGTGGGCAGCGAGTGAGCACCTGCATGGTTCTGAGTTACCAGCTGGGCTTAAGCCATGACACACAGGCACCAGGGAAGCTACAGCCATAACGGAACTGGCATTTTGTGCCATAACAATACTAGAAGAAAGTGCACTACAGAAGCTAATGCTTTTAAGAGACTGAAATGTGAGAGTCAAGAAGAAAATAAAACCTCCCAAAACCAAACATGAGGTTTTTTGATACAATAGAAGGTTAAGATGATTTCTGGGTCTTGTGCTGCATGAATTATTCCCATGCAGGCTCCTACACGTTCCCCTCACAGACAGGAGGGCAGCATGGCAGAGGAGAAGCCAGCAGCACAGCCTCCCTGCCCCAACAGACCAGAAGGGAAGCTTTGGCAATGCCAGAGGAGAATGAGCCAGGAAGGACAGGATGGCAGCAGAGGAGTCAAGCTCTGGCGCTTGTTTGCATCCATTCAAACTGTGCTAGTGTGATCATCAGACTTCCCCAAGATTTGAGAAGGTTTCAAATTCAGCAGGAAGAAATGCAAATGACTGGTAAGATCACCGTGTTCTCCCTTTACAGACTACAGGGACATTTCACAGGTGATTTAGAGGGATTGTTTGGGGGTTTTCTTAAATGGTAGAAACACACTGAGGCCTATATTTTGAATATATTGCTTCAGTGCGCTGCCAGTGGGATGAAAAGATTTGATGACAGGAGTCTAATTTAGCCTGTCAGCTTAGTTATCTAGACATTTAACCTTATTAACTTGCATAGTCCAGAGGGCTAAAGGCGACTGTGCCTAAATCCATAGCTAAGCAGCAACTCTACATCTTGTTACAAGAGCTAGTGGTCAGATGTTGGACACAGCTGGGAAGAGGCCGTAGCCTCCTCTCACATCCTTCAATATATACTCTTTTGATATGACCCACCAAAAAAAGTATATAAATATGAGGGATAAAACACAGGCAACTGAAAGCAGTGGAAATGGCTCAGAGTAAAGCAGGAGACACTCCACTTAAAATCACCAGCACTTGACTGCTTTTGTTCAAGGCACGAGTACCCTATTTCCATCGCTTTTCCGATTTGGTATGTAGGATCCTCTTCTAGGCTGAACCAAGGGGTCTAGAGGTGTGAAGAGATTACTGAAGTACAGAGTTTGACTTCAGGTTGGAAATCGCTTGAACAGCAAAAAAAATCAGTATGCTTCCAGATTGAATTAATGTGAAAAGGCACTAACATGACAGGCCTTGAGTCACGAGATTTAGAACCACACACAAGATCCAGCATGAACAGAATCAACAGCGCCAGTTCTTCCCTTCCTGCCCCTCACAGAGGCAGAGCTGCTTCCCTGCCTGTTCTCTACATGGCCAGTCACCTGGAAGCTATTCCTACCCATTGCAATTCTTGCCCTTCTGTTCCCTCATTCAGCAATAAAGGTTTGGCTCATTAGCGAAGCGTTATAATCCTGCCCAACTTAGTAAGTGCAGGCAGATCAGACAGCATGAGCTGAGCAAGGGCAGCAGCGGCAGTGAAGGCACAAGCTTTCCATAAACCACTCATCCCCAGGCACAGAAGTTCAAGCTGACAACTGCTTGGGAAAGAAAAACAAACAAAAAAACACCAGAACAACCCCCCACCCCCCCCAAGAAAAAAAAAACAAACCAACACAGAACAACAAAACCCACACAAATCCACAATGCAAAACATACAGCAAAACCAACCGTGTGAAGATCGTACTGCAAACCAACCCAGTCAGACTTCTTCTGTGATCTGTATGCAAAAAGGGTAATAGCTGCCTACTTCAGGACTAGAAAAGCGCTATGTTAAGAACTGTTTTTATTTCCCAAAGAAACTAGAAATCTCTTTGGACAATGTAGCTGTGCACCTTCCACAGCAATTCCCCACTCGTCTCACGCATTCAAACTGCTTTCTGAATTTCAAAGTTGTCATGACATGGACACTGCTCATGCCAAAACCATCCCTTTGTTTCACAAAGGCCACATACCAGGAATGCAAGCAGCCGTTATTGCTGGACGTTCCTGACACAAGGTGAAATTTCTTGGGCTGTCCCATCCTGCCCTACTGCCAAATTACATTTTGAGGCAGCTCCTATTTTCCTCATAAAACCCAGCAAGGAGGGGCAAATATTGCTCTTGGTCATTTAAAACATCTACTTAATATGTCATCCCACAAAATGGCCCAGGGAGCATCACAGAGACACAAAAGGCACACTGGGAAGGGAGGAGCCATGGAGGAGCACCAGGGGAAGCAGTCACCAACCTTCATGGTAAAGGCAATTTCTCTGACTGCAGTGACCTGCCCTGCACTGCAAACAGATGGGCCTGCAAATGGGTCAGGCTGTCATACATAATTCACAGGAGCCTCCCCATGATTTGTTATGATTAAGCCAATAGCTCTGTGCTGTTACTAAAAGCAAAATCAAAAGCCAGTCACAGACGAGTCACGCTGTCCTGATCCACCTGAAACACACACCCCCTTACACAGACTGCAAGGGCTGTGTTAGGTGCAATGCTACATTGAACAGCAGTGTAAAAGCAATGAAACACATTTTAAGAAAAGGCTTTTGGATTTGATGCAAAGTAAAAGACTTGCTTTGTGTGTCTCTCAGGCTGCACAGAGAAGATGGCAGCTTAAGGTAGCAAATTCATGCTGCAGACTTCACTAACTCAGGTCTCTTTTTCTGAGAGAAGACCCGCATGATCAACACTCGCATTAAACTACAGGAGGGTCTCAATTTACTGTAACACACACATAACACTAGTTAAGGATTTACACTTACAGCTTTGATTTCTGCTGCTCTTAGAACATTCTGAAACAGGGGAACTGACAAGCTATTTACTGAGGCTCTGCGCATTTTTACAGTCTCTCTCATCCTGGAAATTCAACTCTCACGGAAAGGAAGAAGTGTTACTTCTTTATGAGAGAGACACAAAGAGGTTGAAGGCCTTACCCAAGGATAAAATTCAATCAACATGAGAGAAAGAACAAACCCAAAGCCTGCAGAGTCTCCTATCCAGGCAACCTTCAGCTTTATTTCTCTGCCTCCCTACAAATACTTACACTGAGAATTAATTCTACTTGCACACTTTCTCAAACAGTAGTATCCAGCAATCCAGCCCATGCCTGGTCACTATAGCACTGAACAGACAGCATGCAATATGCAGAAAAGGTGATCCATCAAGGTACCTGTGAGAAAAGTCACAGAATCCCGGTCTGGTTTGGGTTGGAAGGGACCTTAAAGCTCACCCAGTTCCAGCCCCCTGCCACGGGCAGGGACAACTTCCATTAGAGCAGCTTGCTTCAAGCCCTGTTCAGCCTGGCCTTGAACACTGCCAGGGATGAGGCAGCCATAAATATCCAACAAGTTTCTCTAGATCTAAATCAATACACTTGGAAAAAAAGAGAAAAAATACCAAAAAAAACCAACCCCCCAAAACAAGCACCTCATCTCTGGAGAAATGCAGGGGGCAAGGGGCCACCTGAACAGACAATAAAACCAGTAACATATTGCGTACATGGCAAACCAAATTTGGATACAAACAAAAAAGTCCTTTCCAAAACAGCTTAAAGAGCTCCAGGGAGAGGGGAAGGGATTTCATGCCACACACCCGCCATGTGACCTACTTCCATCCCAATTGCTTTTAGGGTCTTTTTTTGTTTGTTTGTTTTTCTTTTCTGCCTTGTTCATCCAATCTTACGCTGAAGAACAGAGAATGAATTAGGGAATGACACCAGGAAAATGATTTCACCTCCAAGGTCAAACAGCACCAATTTGCATAAAACAAGATCACCAGTGCAAATCTAACCCAAGTGTAGCACAGGTACAAAGATTTATGCTAGGAAAGGAAAGAGTGGGCCAAAAGGAACAGAGAGAAAAATTCCCCTGTGCTGGTGACACTATTGTTGGGTATTACCTTTTCCCAACCTAGCCAACTGCTGACAGAGAGGAAACTCACAATCATCCTCTGCCTAAAAAGACCAGAATTTTCTTGTCCTCATCCCAATTTCACACCTCCCAAAGATTAAAGGAAACATACCTCAGGGGGAAAAAACACCAGAACAATCAAGAAACCAATAAGAACACAAAAAAAAAACCATCCAAAAAAACCCTCAACCCAACACCCCCCCTTGCCCACAAAACTGCTTCCTAATATTAAATTAAATTAATGGAATCTAAATTTTGCAATTGCTGTCCTTCAGATGGACTTTGTTAAATGAGAAAGTAAAGTATTAATAGTTATAAATCTCCAGTAAACTGGTTTTATTCCCAGCTCTTCAGTACATTTCTCAGATGACTTTCTGGACAACTGTTTTATCACTTTCTGCTTCAGTTTCCTGACCTACTGTAGGGAAACAAGAGACCCAATGCCCTTTGAAGTACAAGACAGCAGTAAATCTACAAGAAAAGGAGGACAGGAACACAACAAACAAGTTTTGGGTTTATGTTTCACCTACTGCATTCTTCCATTATATGAAGCAGCAGGTGAAACCAACCTAAGCACTAGTCCAAAAATAAGGATATCTCCAGAAGTGCTTTATACAGCCAGGAAGAAGGACAAACTTCAGCCCTGGTAACACCCCAGCACTTCTATGTTTTGCAGCTGTTTTCACAGGCAGTCCTTGAATTAGTAAGTTTTCTTCATTTAACTTTGTTACAAACTCAGGTTGCCAGGAGACTACTTACTGGTGGACATCAAAATGAAGGGGAGACGCTTGAGCTTACTCCCAACTTGCACCCTAAGTCATGACTAGTATTTCCCATGTACTTCCATATGATCACACCATTGGCCTACAGCCATCCTTCCAGAAGCACAATCTACAGAAGGAGCATATTTGCATTACTATATCCTGAATCAGATGACAGAATGGGAAGCAATTACACAAGAGAGTATTTTTTAACACTTATTGATTTTCTGGGAAGGGATGGAATCTAAGGGGACCCTGACACACTTGAGAGGTGGGCGATGCCAACCTTATAAAGTTCAACCAAGCCAAGTGCAAGGTCCTACACCTGAGTCGGGGCAATCCCAGGCACAGCTACAGGTTGGGCAGAGAAGAGATTCAGAGCAGCCCTGCGGAGAAGGACTTGGAGGTGTCAGTTGAAGAGAAACCTAACATGAGCCAGCTTCAGTGTGTGCTGGAATCCAGAAAGCCAACAAACAGTTCTGGTGATGCAAGAGGGACGTGGAACTGTTGGAACAAGTCCAGAGGAGGCCACGAGGATGATCAGGGGACTGGAGCATCTCCTGTATAAAGACAGGCTAAGAAAGTTGGGGCTGTTCAGTCTGGAGAAGAGAAGGCTATGTGGAGATCTCAGAGGATGCTGGAGAGGGACTCTTCATTAGGGACTGTAGTGACAAGGGACACGGGGTAATGGGTCCAAACTTAAATTGGGGAAGTTTAGATTAGATACAAGGAAGAAGTTCTTTATTGTGAGGGTGGTAAGGCACTCACACGGGTTGACCACAGAAAGTGGTAAATGCTCCATCCCTGACAGCGTTCAAGGCCAGGTTGGACAGATCCTTGGGGCCATGGTCTAAGGTGAGGCATCCCTGACCATGGCAGGGGGGTTGGGACTGGATGATCTTAAGGTTCTTTCCAATCCAAACCATTCTATGATTCTGTCCTGCACACAGCACCAGGATGCTCATGAAAACCAATGCATTTCTGCTATTCACTGGCCTTCCCAATCCCTCAATTACTTCAATTACCTTTTAATCTTAGAAAATAGGTTACCTTCAAAAAGGTTTGAAGAACATAATGAAGACAGGTTCCATCTAATACCATAAAGCATTCTGGCAACAAACTACACAACTCCTGCCCAACTGCAAACACTCTGGAGTCAGAAGGCCGCAACACAACAGGCTCTATTGAAGCACTGTCAGCTGAAGTGAGAGACAGAGCATCAGTGACTGCATACAGTCTACACACCTAAGTGTGCATATTCCTTTCCTTTAACCTTTTCATAAAGGAATTGATCAAGAAAACAGGACACCAGCATCCCTCATGCTCATTTCTGCTCAAGTGGCACCTGCATGGTCTTTGTCCCCAGCAGCACTGACCCAGCCAAAATGGCAATTTCTCCCCACTTCCAGGCTGTGATTCCAGCCACAAATAATGCTGAAATGCCAAGCAGTGAGGGGCTATTTTTAATAAATGCCAAGCAGTGAGGGGCTATTTTTAATAAATGCCATGCTGTCCTTTTCTCTGTAGTGAAATACTGCTATATGAAGCTAGTTGTACTCAACAGATGAGCCAATGTTGAAGCATCAACCCTCGCCTTCATTCACTTCGAGGTGTTTAAGGGTTGCTTGAGGCCTTCTTGTTATCATAGTCACATTATCATGCACCACAAGCAGACTGGAAAAAGCATACTATGTTCCTCCAAGAGGCATGTTAAGAAGAAGAGGAATTAGTTTCAAGCTCAATTAACAGAAAAGCAGGCATAGATATGGGAGAAAGGTGATATAAAAGAGCTTGTCTGAAAATGATCCCTTGCCTTTCTCAAAGTTTGGAAAGCACAGCGACATCCCTATGTGTGCATACACGCAGGGAGCAGTGTCACATACATACCGTCAGTGGAATAAGCATAAAACAGAGGGCTTGTTTGCACTTTGGGAGCACTCAAGTAGATGCATTTCAGCTTTGCATTAACAGAGCGCACCACACATCCTTCAGTTGCAATGTGCTCAGAGCACAGATGCTCTCCTTTTGGTGTGGGTGAGCAAAGCCAGCCCCACCAGTACTCATTACTATCCCTTCTGACTTCCAAGGGAAGCTTGGAGTTAAAAGCCAAAGGACATCAGTCACAAGGTATTTCACTCATTACTGTTCAGGGAAGATGTGAGCATCACCTTCAGACACCCTGCCCCTGAGGAAGTCAATGCTAGTTTTGTACCAGTCTGTGCTTTAAACCAGCATTCATATCTTCACAATGCATTCTCTGTCATTCACATGAGACTACTGACATCTAAAATACATTTATTGACAGCATAGAACATTTCCTCAGCCCTCAGTGTCCTGCCCTGGGGACAACCAGCAGGACAGTGCCCCTTTGATCACATCAGAACCTGCTGCTTCCACTATTACTCATCCTCCTGGGAATGCCACCCAGAGAGCAGCCAGCTTCAAAGCTGCCGGTAAGTAAGTGGCTCACCAGTAGCTGCTCTAGCTGTTCTCAGTGACCAGAATGGACATTAAGCTGAAGTTTGGGGGTTCTTTCTTCCTTTTGTTTTGTTTGTTTGGTTTTTTTTGCTTGTTTTAAAGAAAATAATGCTGTAACCATGTAACAGGAAAGGAAAATTAGAAGGCCCTGAATGCATTTTGCTAAGCTTAAATTAGAGCGGAACGGGGTTCCAGCGTGCATACAGTTGTGCTTTCTTAAAAACAAAGGAGAGCATGCAGGAACAGGAAGGTGAAGGGGAGCAACACAGAAGTCAACACAAAGAAGTCCTCCTTTCAAGGAGGACTGAAAAATAATAATGCTAATGATGATAATAAAAAAAAAAAAAAGTGAGGCATCTTTGTCTCCTCTGCATCAGAACAGATCAATGATCTCTGCTACAACCAGACATCTCCACAGCTCCAATCCAGGCCTCAGCTCCAACCCAGGCCCCAGAGTAAAGACAGATGCTGCCATAGATGGAAATGCACAGGATAAAGAGTTAATGCTGCTGAACATCAGCTCTATTCCGTAGTTTGAGAGCCGAAGAGACTATGGAATTCTACTCACTCATGCAAAGGATGCCCGCACAGTGGGGTATCAAAACACAGCTAAAACTCACTCTTTCCAAAATCGTATTACAGAAATTTTCATTGCCAATTCTAATTTCTAAACCCTTCTGCTAAATTTGCTAAATGCTTTATTTATATAGGCCAATTCACAACATCAGTTTGATCATGTTTAAGTAGCCTATCCAATCTTCATCTTCTCCTCGTATGAATCGAGAAGTGACTGCATAGATTAGGAACAACAGTGTCCTGTTAATACTGTCACTCTCCTTCAGGCACTAGAGCTGAGCAACTGTGGGACTAGCACTAAAAAAAAAAAAAAAAGAAGAAGAAAAGAAATTTGATGTAGGTATTACCTACAATGGAATAATTTTTAAAACTTGAAGCCAACTATCAGTGATCAGTAGACTCCAGTAGCTGACCATAAAGCATAAGTAACTAAAGGCCATCAATAGTCCTGAGAAGTATGCAACGAACCTCCAAAGGATATAATGGACACTTGTAACATTAGCAAAAGCCTGTTCCTTCTTTAAATGTTAGTTCTTTACTTAAAACTCAAGAAGATCATACCGAAATTACACACTCCATGAAGGACAACGTAGGGTGACCTTAACTACATGCCTCACACAGCCTTTGTTATAAAATATACAAAAATTATAAATAATATTTTGTTATAAAAAATCATAGAAGATAAAACTTTTAAATAATGCTATTAAACACAGACATCCATTGCTGCTTAGCAAGTACCTGATAAATAAAACCCTGGAAAGGTACCTCTGCTGACAGTATCACGTTCCTTCTCATCTCTACCTTTAACTTACGAAGATAACATCACAGCAAGATAATTAGGAATTCATAAGTTAATACTTATCAATTAACTTAATATTCGATACCATTAACACCAGCATTTTTCCCCAATGTGTGTGCTACCTTGCTCTTTTACATTTAGCCTTATGTATCGCATCACGAGGCCTTTTCCACAGAGCCAGTTGAACTTTTGTTACCACTGAAAACTTCCGCAAGAGAATGAAAGAAAAATCAAATGAGATCTTCGCACTTCAAACACACGTGACCATATTTAAAAGTAGGAGGGGTTATACTTAGCTGACAAAGCAAGGAGATGCATTATGTCCTTCACATTAGACCAAAATAGAAATTGCATAATTGACCCACACAGACATTCCTGAGAAAAAGATTTTTTGTTTATATTTGAATATTTGCAGTTTTACTGCTGGGGAACATGCAGTGAGAACATGTGTGGCCTTGATAGAAGCAGATGTGGCAAAATGCCCTCATGGCAGCCTTCCATCCCAGCACCCAGCACCACCACATTTCCTCCAGAGCCCTGGCCCACAGCCACACTGTGGCCAGCCACTGTGCAGTGCAAGCACACAGACCCTCTCACTTGTTCTTCACCACTGCAAAAGCTCTCATATTGCCACAAGTCTGGGAGCAGGCTTTTTCTCACACACTCAAATATCCCCAGGGCCCAAACATAAACCTTAGCTAAGCAGCAGTAGATTCACAAGCATCAGTTCACTGTTGACCCAGTACCTACAGGGAAGTCATAAGGCTTTCCAAAACAATACATCACTTCCGTACACACAGTCACCAAACTCATCTTCCAAGAGGTGATGCAATGATAAAGATTTGGGTGCACTCCACAAAGGAGTGTAGCCCTTCAGCTACCTTTGATTTTGTTAAAATGATGGTTTATGCTTTCTTTGGTGAAAGCCCAATTAATACAAAAAAATAACTCTAGATTGCCTTTCTAGAAAATGTTGTGGTATTAGCTGGAGCAGGATTAGTCCTGTGGTACAACCCTGTGGCAGAGCTCTCTTACTGTTATCTGCCTGTTAAGTAATAGAATGTAATTGAGGAAATCAAATGACAGAGCAGAAATTCAGGGTACCAGGCTCCTTACTACTCCTATAAAAGCCTGCTGAATGTCCTTCAACAGGATGGGTTAACTTTAACAATTGAGAGATGTTGCTGCAATATCTGAACACAGCATTTTCAGTTAGAGAACTGAGAAGATTAGTGTTTTAACTGAGCGCAAGTCTGAGCACTGAGGCACAAGAAGACACAGGTTACACTCTTTAATCACTGCTAACCAAAGGAACACCTGTAAACATGCAGCGCAGCACTCTCTTCAGCACTGAGACTTAGCGCACTGTGGAAAGTTTTACACCCCAACAAATGATCTTTTATCTCTATGGCTAACAGTGAGCATAAAATTCTGCAGTAATATGCAATTTTCTTTCCATTATATAGTAGTTAGTGGACACTGGCATCTCACAGGATAAGGAATCTCCTGACAAAAGAGCACTGCTTGCTTGCTGGTGTGCACACACACTCAAGAAACAACAGGAAGCAAGCTGCATCCTACAAAACATATTTAATGTAAAGCTCATTACTCTGCTGCTTGTTGAACAGGATAGTGGCTTCTTCTGCTGGTGTGGCAATAATAAGGCTTTTGTGAACAAACGCTGCTCCACAAGGAGCAAGACACACAGTTGCGTAAACACAGTCCAGCACATGTAAATACCTGCAAGTTGTTAGTACCAGAAGGCACAAAGATAAGAAGCACTTTAGGGGAAAATTTAAAAAATGTAATCTCGGACCAAAGTATTTAAAATACCTAAGCACACTTACAATCACTGAAGTAGCAAAGGAGACTAAATGGTAAGTATGGAATCACTTACTGCATATGCTAAAGTTACCTGTGCCCATGTGAGCTCAGCTGCTCACCCTGTACACAGACACCTTTATAAAAATCAAACCTACCAGTCAGGCTTTTTGGTCTTAGTGGTCCTCAATCATCTTCACACCCACACTGCACAAGGTATATCATCAAACATATGATTAGTAGCAATTTCTGCACAGCAAAAGCAGACTTTTTCTTGTAATTGTAATAGCTTTTTTTATTAAAATCTCCTTACACCCGAGTAGTGAATTTATTTTCCACTTCAAGGCTAAAGAAAGGCTCAGAGAATTTAATCCAACTACAACTGCACAATCTTTTGTATCCAGCTAGTGCAGTATTTACAATGAACTCCAGAGGAGTCTCTTCATTCCATTTCACATTTCTTGCTTGCAGCCTACCTCCAGGCATCACACTGCACCACAGCATACCCACTTAGTATTGCCCATCATGGGTGGGTATTGTTTAAAAAAACCCAAAAAGCTAAGCAAAGCAGTGGACACACATTTGAGCCTTTATTTTAGGGTTTGAGTTAAAAAGCAAGAAAGAAGGGTAAGGGGAAAAAACCAAAACCAAAAACAAAAACAACAAACAAACAAAAAAACCAAACCAAAAAAAACCCCCAAACAAACAAACAAAAAACCCCAGCCTTCTCCTCTTAACAGTTTCTACAATTAGACAGTAGAGAGCAGCTGTGACAGCGCACACAGCCAAATCACTGGTGTGCACCATTTCATCTGAAACATGCTGCTGAACTGATGCTCAGCAGGGGGGAGGTACAGTCAGAGGTAGTGCTGTTGGGGCGCTTGTCACATGCTCCAGTGCCCAGCTGCTAGTGATACCACCCTAAGAAACGACTAAAGGACAGGCTTCTTCCACCATCAAAACATGGGAGGACAAACGCATTTCAATCTGCACGACCCCCCCCCCCCATGGCACTTTCCGAAGGAAAGAGGAGGATTAGGGAAGAGAGATCTACAAAACACAGGGGAAAGTGAAACGCCGGTGCATTACTTAAACACCAGTAAACAGGAAGCAAAGGCTTCCTTTGGAGCCACGCCCCTCCCCGCGGGGTCCCGCCAGCCAGCTGCGCAGGCTGGGCGGACGCAGCCGCACCGCAAGACATCCTCAAATGCGCTGGTCGCTATTTTTACATAGGCTGGCCAGGCTTACAGCCCTCACTGCTCATTTCGGGGCAGAATGCCTGTCAAAATAAGGAAATAACGTACACTGCTCCTGCTGGCAGCCAGAAGGAGAAAGAGGTTTTGCTAAAATGGGTAGTACAAAACACAGACTGTCAGACAACCACATACATGTTGAACTGATTATAGATCCTACCCCTCTGCTCCAGCCCATACTAAGCAGCAGCCACGGTACCCAAAGACAGCGCACCAAGGTCATTATACTGGGATGTGTTACTGCTCTGTAGCAATCTGAACAGTCCTAAATCACCAAATCCTCATGATACTGTATCAGCAGCAAAGCAAGTGCCTCTTTCTCTCCAAACATTCAAATATTTCACATACTTAGAATCACAGAATCATAGAATAGTTAGGGTGGAAAGGACCTCAAGATCATCTAGTTCCAATGCCCTCCCATAGGCAGGGACGCCATACACAAAACCATGTCACACAACACCCCATCCAGCCTGGCCTTGAACACTGGCAGCTTCCTGATTGCATTTTACACCCTTAGCATAGCTAGAAAGTACATACTTGTTCTACACTATAAATTTAAAAAAAAACCATAAAAAAATAAAATCTGTTTCACATTCATTTTCCTCCATTTTTTAGATACACAGTCACAATATTTTGTAGATACACAATATTCCAGATACTCATTTTCCAGCTTCCTGAGAAATGAGTCAGGTACCCACCTACCTTGTGTACGAACCTCAGAATTTATCATAGACTCCACCTGAATAATAAAAGATGTCCATATTTGGCACCAAATAACAAGAGGTGGGTTAATTCCTGTTATCACACAGGCAACCACAAACCATCCAACTTTCCAGCACTAGGCACTGCTCATTAATGTTAGGTTCTTCAACTATGACATACAACTACAATCCTGTAGAATTTTAAAGAATTGCTTAGGAACACCAATTAATACATTGATGAAATCAACATTAACATAAGCCCATTCTTTTATTTCCTTGACATCAAGGCTGCAGCAACTTGACATATAACAGCATCAAGAGGAGTCACAAAATTCAGCATGAAGCCAGGGCAAAAGACATCCATAATATTAAACATCTTGACAATCCCAAATAAAACCTAAGATCTTTCTTTCAAGCATGGATAGTCTGCCTTCATTCCCTGTGAATTCCTAATGCCCATCAGAGCCACATATTAACTAGTTGTGTCATGGCATGAGAAAAAGGCATTTTTCCTCTGCCTCCTGAGTAACTTTGAAGCATCACAGGAGCAGTTTAAGGACCTCTGAAAGTTAACTATTGACAAATCTTATTCTTGCCATCTCCAGCCATAACTGCTGGCTCAAAAAGGCAACTTCAGTAAAGTCTTTCCTGTTCCTACTATCTGCCCTAAATTTTACACCAAGGGCTTCAGTTCTGTGTTCATTTACAGGAAAGAAAGTGGAAGACAGTAAAGACTTAGACTGATAGAAAGAAGTATAGAAGACAGACCACATCAGAAGAGACATCTAAGTCTTTATACATGCTACACAGTTAGATTCTGTTTGTATCACAAACATGAAACAAAATATTTGGTACATTCAAAATTTTCCTGGAATTGCAATTATGCCATTCTGGTAGTGATTTCTTGCCACTTTTTTTGCACTATTGCTGATATTAGTAAGACAACTTGAACACACCCAGGAAGCCTCCCTCAATACAGATGCTAATTTTTTCCATGGTCAGTGCTAAAAAATTAATAAAATAAATATAAAAACAAAGTCTTAATTCTCCAGCTCATGTGTTGTTTAGAACTACAAAAAAATTACCACTCCCAAGCTGTGAATGCAGAAGTCCTGCTGCTATGAATTACAGATCCCCATTAAAAGTATCAATCCCTCAGTGCTTGCCACTCTTCCAGCTGTGAAAGGCCCTTCTGTTTGAAACACTGAGCACTCCTTAAATTAGAACTCTCCATGTCCCTTTAGTCTTGCAGCCTCTATGGCCAATCATGTTTCTTCAACTAGATTTAAATTTAACAGAGAGTCTTATAATTTTTCAATTTATTTATTGCCATGAAGCATAGAGCTCTTCCCATAAGGCTTTAGTCTAATACACGCACACACAAAAAGACATTGTTAACACTAGGGAATCTTCACTAGCACAGAACTGCTGCAAAAAGCAAAGCTGAAGCAATGGGAAGTCACCCACTACAGTGTCCAACTTGTGCTCTGCTCACAGGATGCCTGTGACACAATTCCACACTGACCACAGTGAGATCAGCAGCCAAATATAGCCCAAAGGCACTCTCCCTGCTGTTGTAAGTCCTCCTCCCTCGCACTGCAGCAGAATAGCATTGATCCAAATCGACTGCATTAAGACATTAAAGCTTTTGTTATTCTATGTATTCTGCCTGAACTGCAACAGAATGGAGTTGTTGGAAACACGAACAGGTTAAGAGTAAAAAGAATACAGGTGAACAGCCAAGGAAACTACAGGCCAGAATGCAAAACACAAACCCATGTAGACAGGTGCAGAGGGCACAAAATAGTAAAGAGTTTGTTAGTAGGTGTTGGAGTTCTACTTATGAGATAATAGCTACATCAGGAATCAACCATCAGCCGGCAATCATCAAAAAGCACAAAGCCCTTGAACATCAGTCCTGCCCCCTGTTAAGTAGGCAGAAAAAAGGTGACAGACAAGTTAGTACAGAAACAAGGCAACATAGAGGAGGTAAATTAAAATCAACAGACTCATAGAAACTCCATGACAGAGGCCACACAGTCTGGATTTCAGAAGTACTTAAGCACTGCATACCAGCACAAGGATCACTAGAGCTATAGTTACTTGTGGCAGCTACTTCTCGAGCTACTCTTCCCCTTACGTACCAAAGGGGCATGTCCCCTGAAGTTCAGCCCCATAAATACAAACAGTAAATAACACAAGTGACTTCCACCATTTCAGCTGGAAATAATGGTCTTTGCTCAAAATGCACTAAACACAGTAATTAAAACTGATGAGAAAAAAAACCATAACAAAACAGATTTCATTCCTCCAAACGGCCCAATTTTTTTCAGCCAAATACAAGTCAGATCTGCATGAGTTGTATGGCAGAATCAGTTCGTTTCGATACTTCTACCACCAAAATATGTCAGTGGAAAAAAAAAAAAAAAGAAAACCCATCTTCTCAATGGCTTTCCAAATTCCTTCTATTTATTTATTTTTAAAAACAAAAGACAGACAAGTCACCATCATCCATGCATTGAAAGCTTGAGCCTCAGAGTTTACTCAGCACAGTTTGTTTATGTGGATGCAATTCCACTAATCATACCAGACACATTGCAGACTTGCCCTTGTGCAAGTAAATGCCAGATAATGCATGTAAGCACAGAATCAGGGAATACCAGGTTGGAAGCGACCTCAAGGATCATTTGGTTTAACATTTTTTGGCAGAGCATGACCCAGACTAGATGTCCCAGCACCCTATCCAGCCCAGTCTTTACAGTGCCCAACGCTGGGGAGTCACTACTACCCTGGGGAGATTATTCTAGTGGCTGGATGTTCTCATTGTGAAAAATTTTCCTCTTGTGTCCAGTTAGAATCTTTCCAGGAGTAACTTCTGCCCATCACCACTCCACTTTTCCATGGGACTCCTTGTAAAAGGGAATTTCCATCTTCTTTGTAGTCCGCCCTTAAATACTAGAACTTGGCGATAAAGTCACCTCTGAACCTTCTTTTCTCCAGCCTGAACAAGCCCACCTCTTTCAGCCTTTCCTCACTCAGCTTTCCAGTCCCTGGATCATCTCTGTAGCCCTTCTCTGGACCCTCTCCAGCCTGTCCACATGTTTTTTGTACAGGAACAAATCTTTTTTGCATAGTAAGAGAGTGCACACCCTCCATCTGATGGGCTGCTATGGCAAACAACATGCCTTTGGGTTTAGGAGTGAGGACATCACAGTTCCCACTCCTGGCAAAATAACTCTACTTTCATCCTCACTTCTGAGTAGCTCACTAGAAGAATGTGATTTAAGGACAGGCACATACAAGGACTTACATGTACACAACCACAATTGTGGATGCCCAGAATTAGTCGGGTTCAAACAGATTATGGAAAAGCAGGAAGAGGACCAAGTGCTACAGTACTTGTGTAACAAGTGGAGCATGGTCTACCTGAGAGCAACTACAGCGCTAAGAAAATTGAAAGCCTGTTACGTACTTCAAGATTTTCAAAACAAGCAGTTAAAACACACGTTTTTTCATACAGAAGGTTCTCAGTTCCATCAGGACAGAGCTAACCTTTGCCCACAGGAAGACAGAAAGTGAGTAAGTCTCATCACTTGCAAGACAAAGATGTGAAGTGCAACAGAAGACTCCGTGTCTAGATACCTTACCACAGCAATGCCCATTGTCTGAAAGCAGGATAAACTCAGAATTATAGAATCCCAGACTGGTTTGTGTTGGAAGGGCCCTTAAAGCTCATCCAGTTCCAACCCCTGTCACGGGCAGGGACACCTTCCACTAGAGCAGCTTGCTCCAAGCCCCTGTGTC
>WYDI02027334.1:0-13264 GCA_009867235.2 Psittacus erithacus | reverse complement strand
AAGTTAGAAACACAGCGCTGCACCAGCCACTAAGAAGGAGAAAAAATGACTGCTACTGCTGAACCCATGACAATGAGAAAACTCTTGACTGGTGTACAGTAACTATCTGTATGGCATGAAGTTGCAGACTGAATCCTACCACGAGCCTGCTGATTCACTGCACCACTGGTTTAGAGATTCCAGTCTGCCAAAGAGAGCTCACAAACCCGTGAGTGAATCACAGCAGTGCCTGTGCTTTCACCCAGTCAGATGAGGTATACACAGAGAAATCTTTATGCTGTTCATAAAAACATGTTGATATGTTGTAATTCATAGCAATAGCCCTCCATAAATCTGATTGGTTGCCATGCCACAACCAGAGATGCTTTTTCAAAAATTTCACGGTGAAAATGTGGCTTTTAATTGTCTAAAACTTATATTTACCTTTAAAAGTACTTTAGAAAATGTTTTCATGGCTTTTCCACAGCTTTAATCCATGGTAGGGTGTAAATATGATTAAAGGACATCACTGCAAAAATATTTTTGATTTCTGTTTGGGAAGTTAAAAGGAGGAACAAAAATCCTGGTTAGTGCTGCCTAGGAACTGGAAAAAAATTATGGCTTCATTATGCAAGGAAGTCACTGCCAGATGTCAGTGCAACATTGCTTTCTGAAAGAGGAGACAATTGTTTCTAGGACGTCTTTGGAAATATGTGTTTGATTTATTTATAATCCAGTTCTCCTGTCAGAGCATTAAAGAGAATATAACAATGCTGGTACTGCGCTTTGCCTAAAGATGGGCTGAACACAACTCAATTAATCAGGCATGTGAGGTTTGTTTTTGTGGGGCTGTTTGGTTAGGTTTTTTTCTGCTGATCTCTTTTAGCTATCAGTTGCGGATTGAATGCATGCTGATTTGTGAGGAAACAAAAATTCTGCTGGAGTGTCTGTGGCCAAAAGCACAAGCCATCAGGATAGCCTGTGAAAGTAAGTACATCAATGCTGTACCTATGCCCGGGCACAGTCATAGAAAGCCTTTCTTTTACTTGAATAGCATCAGTGATAGCATATGCTACAATCCAATAAAAATTAACTTCTTAATTGATGAATATGTCATGAATGTAAAAATTATTCTGCAGATTCCTTCTTCTAGGATTCATTTTGCAGAATTGCAGTTTGTGCTGTCCTGCTTTGGAGTGGACCTTCTGTCAACATGAATAACACACACCTCTCTCCTATCAGTGGTTGGTTCTGCAGAGAGGAAGGAAATTTCCTTTCTGTCAATGCCAGATTCTGTTTGAATATAGGTCAAATTTTGATGTGTAGTGGAGAATTTTGTCTGTAACAATAAACTGGTTCCAGTTTTTCCTCTACTGCACACTAGTCACAGTCCAGCTTAGCTCTGCAGTGTAGCAGGCCTCAGTGACATACCAGAAGCTGGTTTGGCTTCCAAAATGGATGCCCCAAGTGATGTTCACCAGTGTTTCAGGAACCCCCTCCACTCAAAATTAGCCTTGGTTCTAGTTTTAAGTCATCTCTCTTGAAGTTGCTCTTGGATTCTTGCTTCAGTTCAATAGTTTGAGAGTCAGTGACCTCCTATTGAACATTTAAACTTCAAAACTTGTTTATGTTTGAACATAAAACTTGGCTATACCTGGCTGTCTAGTGTCGGTGCTATAGTTTCTCTTTACTGCATTGTAATCAATAGCACACTGCAGTCCCAACTGTTTGTCTTCGTCCCCCATCCATCCCATTGAGTGGATCAGGGTTTCTGTTCTAGTTCTCCCAAAAGCTTAATTCTTGCCCCAGATTCTCTTGCTAAAATGCACAGCTTCCAGTTATCACTCTCCCTAAGGATGAAAATGAGGCAAAAAGCCCTTTGCTTTTCTTAGCTTAGACCAATACGTGCTGCAAATGGGGGCTATAGTTATTCACAAGTTTATACACTTTTTCATATGCAGCTCTCCCTCATAAGCAGCTGCAGAGATGACACATCTATACTCTAAACTTGCTGGGGAAAACTAGTTTTCCATCCATTTGCAAGGAAGAGATCACAATAGAAACTCATTCCACTTCCATTCAGCTGATTTATTTCTGTACTGGTGTATTTCCAAATCCATAATGATGGGTTGACATAATCTTGGATAAGAATTTTGTTACTGCCACTGCCAAACCTAAGGAAAATCCTGTTTCAGATAATTTAATTTATTGAAAATATCTCTCCTCTTACTTTTCAGCACTTCTTACCAGTCACCGACTGCCAGTTTTCTGCCAATTGATTCTTAAAGTTGGAAACTTTCTGAACTATGTAAGTAAACTGATTTCTTTAATTGCTTTATTTCTAAAGATTATCAGAAGATACAAATACAAGACATGGAAACTGAAGGAAGGAATGTTCTTCTGTATCTTCTAGGGGCATCACACTGGAGATGCTGGAGGTTTTAAAATTAGTGCCTTGCTCAGACTAACAGAAACAAAAGCAAACCAAAGCCACATTACTCTGCTTCACTATATTTTGGAGGTACAACAAAACTGTGAAATTGTTCATGTGTGCATTATTCTCAAATATTTACTCCTCAGAAACTAAGGGGCTCTGACCTAAGTAAGACCCTACTGTAGGTATCTGGAGATGAGACTCTGTGCCTGAAATACACTGAAAACTTTTCCACACCACTCTGTGCAGATGGGATCAAATCCATGTGCAGTAATGTTTGGAGAGTTAACACTAAGTTTCCTTTCTCAAGTTCACTTAACATGTCTGCTTGCTGTTTGCTATCTTTTCTTCTCCAGCTTCTGTCTTGTGTTGACATTTCTTCTGAACTCATCTGTCACATGAAATTAATTTTAGTCGTATGAAGACAAATTCTCAGGTCAGCTTGCGCACTGTGGCAGCACATGGGATGTAAGCTTGGGCAGTTAAAAGACCTTTTGCTTTCTTTTTAACTCCCTATGCATGCCAAATTGAGAAAAAAAAAAGGAATGAGACGAAATTGATCCCTACAATTATAAGAATGAAAACTGAAGTTAATTTTTCAATCATGATGTTGTCCAGCTGAAAAGCTTTCATATTCTTTGACTGCCTGTGCAAGGTAACCGTTTTTCACTTCCATTTTAGGAGATTGAAAGGAACCACAGAGATCTGCTGCAGCTTCCCAAAGATCTTGACTTTGTTTCCAAGGCAGCAGGGTAGGACATTATTGTTTGTTTTTGTCATGTATGAATTACCAACCTCTTTAAAGCTAACAAGGAGCTGAGTCATTTTATGGCGCTGTAATAAGGTCACAGGACTTCTTTGCTGTGGGAGAGGTTCCCTTCTAACACCAAACAATGTTGAGATTTGTAATTAATCTGATTAAGACTTTTCATGTGGATTTTTATTTTGCATGATCCATTACTAAAACTGCACAAATAGTGAACATTCTTCATTTTCAAGGACCAGATTCTTACACATAATGCAATAGAAACATGCAATTTCCCTGAAATTTCTTAATCATATTCATGTGCAAGCTCATCAGGAGGTACATGTGCAGAGCTGGTGTAAGAAGGGAATGACTGGGGTGATTTACTAGCAATTGGGGGTCCTCAGGAGTCCCCGAGTTTCTAGCACAAGTTTCTAACACAAGTTTCTAATATATCTGGGTAAAAAGAACTAAGTCTGTTTCTGCAGACTTTCCCCCTTGTGTCTGAAAGCCTCATGAGTCTAGTGCCTGCTCTTTCTGTTGAGCTTAGAAGGATCACAGAGAGATACGTTAAATTACACTAATCAGAATCCACATTTATAGCACCAGAATTAACATTTCTAAATCCTGCTGTGAATTCATAGGGACCTTGCAGTGTGTGAGATTTCCTTGTGTCTGGAAGCAGGGGTAACTTTTAAACCTGGAGATGGATTAGCACTTGTTAAGTAGCTGCTTTTTTTTTTATGTGTTTTTATTTGGCAATGCAACAGAAAGTATTATGGCTTTTCTGAGTTATCTGCGTAGAATTTAAGTTGGATGTTGATTTGAAACACTAATTTATTTTGGGGTTGTGTCATAAAGGAAATACTTTTGTTACCTGAAACTAAATCTCAATGGTCAGTGGTATAAATGTGCTGGGTTTTAAGTAATTGCCCTCTAGTTTAGTCAAACTCTCAAACTTACAGAGTTGACCTGTGGAGAACTGTTTACAGTGCAAATCCTACAAGGGACCCTTCTAATGCTGCTCACACCTGGAGGCACTGTGAAACACAATAAGTTTTGCTGATTCAGTACTTTTTATCTGACACAAAGAGATAGCACAGATTCTTTTTTAAATAAGGGTTTGAGGACACCAAAAAGGATTTATCTAGAGAACTATTGCAAAAGCAGGGTCTGGGTTGGGTGATTAACTCTACATTCGTTTGCAAAGATGTTAGTTTGTAATAATCTTTTAACTTAACGAGAACAAAAGACTCACCCCTTCAATGTACTGTCCTTTTTGTGGACCTTTCAGAATCCACTTTGATGCTATGCAGGCTGAGGCAGGTGCTAATTTGAAGAAACTGCTGGAAATAGAGAAGCGTTTATTCTTGTCAACAGACGACGTAAAAATGCAGCATGCAAAATCTGTTCAAGTAGGTAATGTGGATGTGGCACACTTCCCATCCTTCTTCCCAAATGCTTTAAATCTTTTCTCAAACCCACCGTAATTCAGGTTGCATTTGGACATACAGCTCTATGGGAAAGGGGTCATAACTGCACTCCCCCTGCGCCCTGGTGGAAGGAGCATCCCATGTTCTCCTCCACTTCTGTAATGTGGTATTGTGATGAGGAAACAGCTGAGGACTAGTCAGCTTTGTGTGTGGGCAGAAGGAAGGAAGGCCCTAAAAATGAAATGAAGGATGCAACTATAAATGCAGACAGTGCAGTACAAAAATATGTTTTGTCTCACTGCTCTTTGGGGAAAAAAGTGAACAGATTTGCAATATGCTTTTTTTTTTTCCCCCTCCTTTGCACATATTTCCAAACATTCCAGCTTTTCATGCTCTCAAAACAGGGTCACCTAAGTAAAGCTAAAAGGCAGAAACCCTAGTGCTATATCTGCCTTGATCAGACATCCCCCATGTTGTGTCAATTACCACATGGTTCTGTGATGAAAGTGGCAACATGCAATAAGATGCTTTGGGACAAATGGAAGTGGGTAAAAGCAGATGGTTCAATGAAGAAGAAAATATCACATATTGTGAACTGTTCTTAATAGTCAGGTTTTTTTAAACTGACTGCTCTGTGTTAGCAGGTTTGAGTCTTCTGGGCAGCTCAGTATATGTTACTTGCTATATGTACATAAATTGTGCTGTAAAATGTGTCTCAGGACAGTCTTGATGCTTCAAAGGATCTGCAGAAGGAATTTGCCAGCATTGAAAGGAAAAAGGAAGAACTTGCTGATTATCTTTGTGAAGACCGAACAAAATTGTCTTTAGAAGATGTTTTTAGAACAATGAAAACCTTCAGAGAGCTCTTCCTCAAGGCCTTACAGGTGGTTTGCTTTTGTGACCATTTAGAAATAGGTTGAGAACTTTTGTGGCTTTTTAAGCAAGCAAGAATTTCTTTTTTTTTCCTTCTACTCCATGCTGGGCTAAACCCCAGCTGCAGAAGTAAGTGAGAGTAACTCTTCATTTGCTTGTAACATGCAGCAAGAAATAAGCACATGGGCAAATATAAAATGTGATTTTTTAATTTATTTTTTTTTTCTTTTCTGGAGAACTAGGAAACCTCCGGGTTGTTGTTCCATTGCAAAATTATTAATCAGGCCTCAATGCAATAGAAGCTTAGTGGTGTGTGGAAAAAATGAATAACCTGACATGCTTTATAGGCTTTGCCAATAGGCAAAAGATGAATTTTCCAATAGACAAATCTAATTGGAAGATATATTTACATCTAGGTATTTTATTATACTAGTTAGTTCAAAATAGTATGTTTTGTGTCCTGTACAAAATTAGGTATCTCACAAGAGATTATATTTGGCACTTTATCAATTTATAAGGTTTGCAATAAGGAGTAAGAAAACAGGAACTTTACCACAAATGTTGTATAGAGCACCTTCCAGCTGGCTGTCTAGCAGCCTTCACAATTTCACAGCCCCTACTGTCTACTTCACTCCTGAACGAACATATTTCCTTTAGGGTTTTCTTAACAACCCTTTTTATCACCCCTTAAGCCAGGTGATAGTGGCTTCAGATTTATGTATTTTAACAGCAACAATCACCCCCTCCTTTGTTGAATCCAGGAGGGCCCCAGACTGGATTTGCCTTTTATAGAGAAAATCATCCACATTACAAGACATATTGCAAGAATATAGACAACTATGCTGGGCAATGTCAAGGCAAGAGAGGACGAAGGAGTGCTATTGCACACATCATTGCTCCAGATGAAAACAAAGGATCTTCTGGGGAAGTGGTGGAAGATGAAAGATGAAAAATATATCCTGAATGTTCCCACTACCTGCTTGTCCTGTGAGGAACTGGGCTTCAATTTTGCAAGCAATACAGTTGCCCTGGCTCCAAAACGATGCTATAGTGCCACAGACAGTGTGGAAAATAAACCCTATGAATCACAGACCCTCTGTCAATACACTTGATCCTTAGAGTTCCTAAAGCTGTAGACAGGAAGGATAGAATTAAGAGTCAAGAACATAATGGCTCAGCATATGTGGACAGCTATACTGGGAAGTTGCTGTGAAAGGTAAACGCAACAACTGCAGTTCTTCTAAAAAGCAATACCAATAAAGGTTATGTACTGTCCTAGTACTGCTGCAGAAGATTCAAACTACTTGTTTGGGTGCTGCTTGTTCAGTTAGGTTGGAGCAACTAGGAAGAAGCTTCTTTTTACCTACTCAACTTGGAAACTCCTTTTCATTCTATTTTTGGTTCCATTTCCCAGCAGCACTTCACCTCAAAGGTACCACAGCTGTTAGCCCCATGGCATGCATCTTTGTTACTGCTATTGCAGACCTGTAATGTAATCTCCTCTCCTTTCTTACCTTGCTTTCTTCTATTACTGTAGTAAAGATACTCTCTGTGCTTGAAATGACAACATGGTGGAAACTTGAAGGTTTTAATTTTTAAAGCATATTTTTGTTGTGCAATTTTCATTTTTACACTAGAATCAGCCATGTACATTGTCTCTTTACAGTGCCATTTGATGTAAGTTTTAAGGCTGAGGCGTAACCCGTGTTTTGAGATGTCTTCTGTGTAAAGCAGATCTCTTAGCACTACCAAAGTCGCTAGTGCTGCTTTTCCATTCTCACACCACCTAAGAAGGGAAACAACTACAATATAGACTGATACTTCATGTCTTCTAGCCTTACATAGAAAGATTTGGGGTTTGTTTCTTTGTTTAAACAAAATCTTTTTCCATTCCCTGAGAGTTCTTTCTGGTGTCTCATTCTTTAGGTAACAAAAACTGAGCTACACAAATGAAATTACTATAGTAAGAACCTGCATTCTTCCTCTTCATCTACTTGAAGTGGGAAAAGAGGGAGGAGGGCTTTTCAAACACTCAGGTGATCCCCAAAACTGAAAAGGAGCTGGTTTGTCACCTGGGGCTGATGGTTGTTTCACCAATTCTCAAAAAATAAAAGGAGCAGATGGGAGGAGGAAGAAGACAAGGAGAAAATAGCTTCCCAGCTCAAGGTTAAAAAAACAGAATTGGAGATATACTGAGAATTGAGTTGTAAAATTGAGCGGAAAAGAAACACTGTGTGATTATAGGGGATTGGGAGAAACATTTGATTTCCCTTAGTAGTTGCAGCTGTTCCAAGAGGGGAGCTCCCAAAAAAGAGGCTGTCTAATCTCAGGAAAAGGAGAAAAATGTTAAACAGAATATGCTTTAGGAAGTACTCAGTTGACAGAGGTTATATAGGCAGCTCTGTGCAGGGATAGTTCCTCTGAGTGTTCCCCTAGGATTATTAAGCTGAAGCAGCTGCTCCTCAGTAGGGTGCACATGGTGTCAGAACAGGATGTGCTTTAGTTAGCGTGGGGATAAACAGTTGTTGGGGAGCATCTTTTAATTCAAAGATCAAGCAAATATCTAACATCCCACAAGTGCAAATCCAAAGTGACACCCTCTTTCATTCAGTCTCATCCATACAGCTGCCTTCCGTAATCTAGGAGATGGAGAAGGGATTGCGAATACTGATTCCTCTGCCTTGCTACCAACCTACCTTGTTGAGCTTTCTTATGGTGAAGAAACTCTGTTGAAAGTGTGTTTGTGTCAAACCATTATGTATATTTTTTAAAAAAATTCTCTGAACAATTCTGTTCAGGTGTGCCCAATCCATGAATTTACTCCAAATGTGTTATGGTTTGTTCTCGGTACTGTGTGTGTGCTGCTCAAGTATCCCTGAATTCACCTCCTTTTTTCCTTGTGGCATGCTACATAGAGGCATTCTCCCAGGGCCCACAGATCTGCAAGTTTCTTAACAGCCATAATATCTCAAAGATATTATGCTAGGAATTTATCAGGCAAGCACACAGCAGGCATGCAGTGTTAAAAGGCTTTTAACCTCCCCATAAGACTGCACCACCTGCACCTTGTTCTTTCAGAAGCACCCTCCATTCAGGGCAAATATATGGTCTTCTTTCTTTGTCAAGAGTACACAATTTTTCTCTCCTCTTTTAGGCATCCAGTGAAGGTGCACCATAAACTTGAGCCTATAATGTTTCTATATTTCAGAGAGACTAACTGTATTAAGGTTCATAAGTTTTCCTTATTTGTCTGGAAATTTCTCTGGGCCAAAGGATCCTAGGCTTTTGTTTTGTATAAGGTCTCTAAGAAACTTGTGCATGTTTCCTGGGACTTTTTCAGCCCATCTTAAGGAAATAGTGGCAGATGATCCACAGCAATCAACCAAATCTATCACTATAATGTGAAAATGTCTTTCCTGATGCCAAACTCCCTGCAAAGAAGACCATACATGTCTCCTCAAGAATCCTATCTGCATCAAATCATCAGCATCTTCCTGGACATTATTAAATTTTGTAATATGGCACAGCAGCACCCTTCTCTTAGCATCATACATCTCTAGGACAGCTGGACAAATAACTACTAATCTACCTACAATATGTAGGTAAGTTACTGGCTGATAGCAGACAAAAGCAGCCAAGCTTCCAGGTGGTGGTGGCATTGTTCTGATGATGACTGCAGCTCTGCAACAAGGACTGCATAAGCTTTTAAGAAAATGGCTTTTGCCATCTTGATGTTCTGCTACAAGTATCCCAGATGTTCAGAACTACCCTTGATTGTGATACTTATCAAAACCCAGAAATACTCTTTCACTGAGCCAAGGTCTTCCTTTATTAGGAGTAATCATTCAATTGCTTTCTCTTTCTCCATTAATCATATCATCCTGGTACCAGCAGCTCTGTGGAAACCAGAGTCCTGCCTGTCTGAATAAATCCAGACAGGATTTATGTCATCTTGGCAATTGTTTGACTGGTACCAATAGACATCCAGCCTTGAGTCTGCCACTGAATGCTAGTGAAGAAATACAGCTGGCAAATTTAATGGGTGCCTGAAAAGAAACCGTGAATTGCTGTTTCACACAAGTTGAAGAGTTCCTGAAATTTCTGGTAGAAATCCCTGAATGCAAACAATATAAAATCAAGGTTGCTACGTGATAAATTTCTAACATGCTAATTAAGTTAAACTAATGTTCTGTTTTGTGGACAAATGGACTAATTAAGAAGAATGCATTGCAGTCCATAGTTGAATGTTTCAGTTAAAGCTACTGGAATAGTTTGCTTGTAACATCGTCATATAGAGAAGGCCCAAGGGATTGACCAGGAAGCTGGTCTGCTATTTACCCTCAAACTGCAGCAGCTGAAAGCTTTCGCTGTGCCTAGGACATACTCAGAATAGCTGTTCATTGCAAATTGAGAGTTTCTTAACCAGCTTTTCTTTCAGTAACTCTTAATTTTTTTGTCATTCTGTCTGAATGCAGGAAAACCAAGAAAGGAATGGACAAGCTGCAAAGTCTGAGAAAAGGAAAAAACAGCTTAAAGAAGAAGATGCAAAGAGGCCAAAGAGAGAGTATGGAAGTACATTTAACAAAAAATAATTCCTATTTTATCAGCCAGTCTTTTGTTAATTAGGAGGAAATTACCCGTTTAGCTGTAGTTGATCTAATACACAATGACAGTGATTTAGCCATGGATGATGCACTTGCCACACAGTATAGTAAGACATCAATTCTCAAGTGCGTGTGAATTCTTGGAAGAAATCATGAGAGGGATGTTAGAAAAACACATCACCTCCAATGAGAAAGTTACTACTGTTTTGCTTAGAGGTGGGTGATACCCTGCTATAGCTATGAATAGCAGTTGGAAGACTTTTTAGGGTGTAGAAAGTTGCACATACTAGAACTTCAAACTGCGCTGTGTCACTACGGTAGGCAAGTTGCGTTATATGTTACTGTTACCACGACACTTGTCTTTTTCTGATTAGACATCTGATTCCTTAAAGTGGTTATTAGTGTGCTTTAAAGGAGCTACTGTGCTTTGCTGAAGCACAGCTGATTGACATAAATACAGGAAAGCTTTTGTTGTGCTGGGCCTACCTTGCTATAAAGCATTTTTAGTGCTACCATTGGCATGTGTATGTTTTAAAATTCTATTTTGGAAAATACTTGACATCCACTTTTCTTGACAATTTCTGCCAATAACATTTTGGTTATGATTCTTGAGTCTTCAGAGAATTACTGCAAAAATGGCATTAGTAAATCTGACTGGAGTTCGAGTAAATATTACACTAGATTCTCACCCTCTGGAAGGCTGTAGTTTCCCTTGTATCAGATATCTTCTTTTTGCTCCTCTTTCACGGTTACTCTTTTTTATAATAAGAAATATTATACAGGAATAAATTTTAAAAATGCAGAAACTTCACTGAAAAGCGACCAAAACAAAGTTTTCAATATTGTCTTGACAATATGCTGTACTGCAAATATGTTTTATGTACTTTGCAATCATAACATTCTTAATGTAAAGCTGCAGATTAGAACAATAAACCTTTTTGCTGTAAATACAGAAAAGTAATTTAGTATATGGTAAAATAAAATTATAAAGTGTCATTCAGCAGCTGTAAGGATTAAAGATGTGTTTCAGCCCTGTGAAGAGAAGAAGCACCAGACCAGAAGAACCTTCTGCACTTCCAACATGCAATTTAGAGGGAACTGTCATTATTTTTGGTCTTTTGTGAGAAGGTGAATTTAATTCTTGGCATATAAACATAAACTTGAGAGAGCATTTAGACTGAATTATTTTTCAGTACTTATTTTAGAAAACTATGTGTAGCACTGGTGACAATGAGAACAAGGTATTTTTTTTAATCTATTTTAATCTTCACCAGGATGTGGTGACATAAATTACAGAGTGTATCACATGTGGCATGGCAAGATATTGGAGCACATCTTAACTTTCTTCAGTTTATGTAAAACCTTTTTTTCCCCTTTTGTTTATCATATATTTAGCAAGTTAATTATCTTTTGTATTTATTTTCTGAAGGGGCGTATGAAAAGACAGTAAATTGGCAAGGACAGACAAAAGAGGTGAAGGCAGTAGCACCCATTGCTGATAATAATTCACAGATCACAAGGGTGGGCTTGCAGCTACTCCTGAAAGACTGCTGAGAACCAAGCTGAGTCAGTTGTTACCAAAATTTATGTAATTCAAATGTATGGCATTGTCACGGAATGGGTGGTCGCCTTAGGCCAGTAGACAATAGGTGTTAGGGAGACTCTCCCATTGAGTCATGAGGTGCACAAAGCACCCCCTTGCCTTCCAGCTAATATTAGAAGGGCTGGGTTCAGCTGGATCCAATCCTAGTCTCAGACTTGGTTTATGTCTAAGGATTGTGTAGTGCTTGCACCTTGTTGTCCAAATTTCTTCCATCAACACTGTCACATTACAAGGGAGGTTTCCTCAAACCCGTTATATTTGACCAGCCTGCCAGTTTCCCAAGAAAGATGAGATCCTTGTGCTCAACCAGCCCATCTGCATCCTGTTATGGGGACCCTACTGGACAGCCTGGAGAGTGATTCATCTAACCGACACAGGAACCTGCACCAACAGCATCTTTCAGTCAAACCCCTTATTTGAATTATTCAAGTCTCTGGAGACTTACACAGAACAGACTTCAGCTGAAGTCTTTTATTACACAAAATACAAATTTATGATAGGATAAGGTTCAGATATTGCTGGTGATGAGGCCTGCAAAAACAAGCTTGAAGTGACACACAACCAGACTATAATCATTAATAACAGCTAGCATGAGTTTGTCATTTAGCATGCATAAGATAGAGTTCTTACCCAATAGGCATCCCTATGGGGGAGAAGACAGGTTCAATGCATCAACTGATCCCAGAAGTTACAATAGAGTCTTCCCTCCTTTCCTAATTTCACATATTTATACAATTTGATTCAGGTTACTTACTTCCCATGAACCTCCCACATTTTTGGATTGCTCAGTTAATTTGCATACTGTTACATCATTTTCACTGAAAAGACATCCTAGTCATGCTTTGCTGATGCGTGAAGCCATATGTTGAGGATGTCCATGTGCCTCCAGGATGTACTGGGCTTCAAGGATAGTCCTTCCTGATTAGAGATTTGTTAGCTCTGTTTCTTAATCTGCCTATGCAAGGGCAAAGCCTCCTCTCCTGCTATCAGTTCTTTGTTCACCAGTGTTGCTCATCCTGCCCTTGTAGGAGGCCCTTATAGCTGTCCAGGCTTTTCCATAGTAACACAGGTTTCAATTTTTAACTATAGGCCTATGGAGCTTGAGTGACTCTAGTCATGCATACTTTGCTACTGACTGGTGTAAAATTCTCTAGCTTTGCTTTTTAAAATGCAAATATAGTTTTCTTGCTTGGCAGCTGCTAAGCTGTTATCAGCACATGGTACCTTCAAGTTCTCGTTCCTGCAGGGAGTGTAACGGAGCCTGGTGGTGGTGACTTGACTCCACCCTCTGTTCAGTTTCTGTTAGCATATGCCAAGGT
Source organism: Psittacus erithacus (assembly GCA_009867235.2). Taxonomy (NCBI): domain Eukaryota; kingdom Metazoa; phylum Chordata; class Aves; order Psittaciformes; family Psittacidae; genus Psittacus; species Psittacus erithacus. Next base: position 274 of record WYDI02027334.1, on the reverse strand, counting down.
TGCGGGGTTGCCTGGGGAACTATTACAGGGTAGATTCCATGCATCCCATCCTAGAAGTAGCAGCTGCATTTTACCCTAAGATTTCCTTAGTGTTATAACTTCAGGGGGTGGGGGGGAGGCAGTCTCTAATTTCTCCCATTTTCACACAGGCATGATTAAGAGAACAGAGCACTATTCTGCTTGATTACATGTGTTAAAACTGAAACAAAGATGGGCACAAAATTGCTAAATGAAATGTAAACCTTTAGAATCAGTTTTAAGCAATGCTAAGGTG
>WYDI02027333.1:0-63042 GCA_009867235.2 Psittacus erithacus | reverse complement strand
AAGACAGGCTGAGAAAGTTGGGGCTGTTCAGCCTGGAGAAGAGAAGGCTGCATGGAGTCCTCAGAGCAGCCTTCCAGCATCTGAAGGGGGCTATAAGGATGCTCGGAGGAACTCTTCAGGAGGGACTGTAGTCATAGGAGAAGGGGTAGCAGGTTAAAACTTAAACAAGGGAAGTTTAGATTAGACATAAGGAAGAGATTCTTTACTGTGAGGGTGGTGAGGCAGTAGAATGGGTTGTCCAAGGAAGCTGTGAATGCTCCACCCCTGGGAGTGTTCAAAGCCAGGTTGAGCAGAGCCTTGGGTGACATGGTTTAGTGTGAGGTGTCCCTGCCCATGGCAAGGGGGTTGGAACCTGATGAACTTAAGGTCCTTTCCAGCCCCAACTATCCTATGATTCTAAGTTTATACTTCCCTTCAACAGCCTGAAACCAGCTTTTGCCGTGATATCTTCTAACCATGTACAACTCTCTGTTAAGTTTACAACCACAGTGAGATATTGCTGAATATTCATGCTCAGAAAACAGAAGATTCAGCCCACTTGTGACCTCAGCTGAGCTTAAATAGTTCTTGTGTGGATGAAAAAATAAGAGATTACATCTCACTGTATTAGATGTCTTCTGCAGTATATTGCCGTCTGTTAACAGTTTCAGTACCCTCACTAAATTCCTTAATTTGACTTACGTATTTTTTATTTATTTGGTGGTGCTGCTAACCGAACAGCAATTTTCCTTTTTTTTAACTAAAAAACTTTTTTTCAGGATGTCTTTTCTTGCCTTTTCATAGTCTTAACTCTGTGAAGCAGATAAGAGTCCTGCTTGGTCTTGCATACGACCTTTTAATTTAACTTCCTTCAGGGCAGCACTAGCAAAAATCAGCCACAGCCAGAAAGACACCTATTAAAAGTTTGTCTAACTGACTGGCATTGGCAGCATAAAGAATAGATAATAGTTTGAGGAAATTCTCTGCTTACTGTCACTACTTTCCATAAAAAAGCAAGATTCCTGCCTAAGCTTTTCTTACACATTGTTTACAATGAGAACTCAGAGTACCAGTTATGATTTGTTCTAGAAACTCTCAAATGCTCAGCATAATCCTCTCCTCCCCTTCTCAAGCTGCAAGTAGTTCAGATGTAGGATAGGCTACATACAACATCTTTCAAACCACTTAGCTCTATTACTCACAACTCAACTGCTTGCTCTTCAGCTGGTCCTTTGTTGTCTGCAAGCTTAGTATCTATGGTCTACAGGAAAAAAGCATACTTTTTCCAAGAGTCTGTCTCATTCGCTATTTATGTTTCTGAGATTTCAATTCCCAGCTCTTTACAATGCTTTAGAAGAGGTCAGTAAGAACTGCAACATCACAAAACACATTTTCTTAAAGCTGTATAATACACTTGCATGTAAGGAATTTTAAGCCCCACGTATACAGTGAGACCTGAGCAAAGGATTTAGGAAGGTAGAGCTTTTAAAATATTATCCACTTACTTGCTCCATACACACAGTCTGTATTTACCCTTTTGCTGCCAGTAACTTAATTTTATTTGTCATATATTGCTAACCCCACATATTTTTAGTGTACCAAACATTAAAGAGGAAAAGATACTTTTAAAACTTCACTATAGTGAATTTCAATGACTTCAACACAATGGCTCTCTTTCTCCAAGGAGTGTGAGAGCTAAAGGGACATGTGAACCTTTCCCACATATTCCAAACACAGGTCAGTAAATCTCACTTGGGGAATAAAAAAACCCCAAAAAAAACAACAAAAAAACCCAACACAACACTCTCCCCCACCCCCCCCAAAAAAACAAACAACCAAACCAAAAACCAAAGAAACAAACAAATACCAGAAAATCAGAAATAACACAGGCATTACAACTATGTATGTTCTTCACCTTCAGGAGGATTTTGACTTAAGAAATCTTGATGGCTGCACAGTGGCAGAACAATTGGGGAAATATGCATTTCCTCTCCCCCTTCCCTATTTAATCAGTATCTTAATGTTACTGTATTTGATGTAACAAATGAGAACTTTTTGTTAACAGGAGAAGAAAAGTTGTTTTGTGTAATGTGAGATTAATTGCTATCTATGAAATAAAGGCCTTTTCATGTCTCAAGCCTTAATTTAAAAAACAACAATAATAAAAAGGAAAAAAAGAAATAGTAGACACTAATTGGAAGGGCAATTTGCAAGGTGGTGGGTAAACTGATATCCACAAAATAAATCTTCAATAGCTGCCGAACTGGTCACAGGTCTTTATACAAGGGGCAGTCCCTGGCCTTGTCTCCACTCTGGTTGGGGGATAGGTAAGGTTTTGGGGTCATTCTCTTAGAGCACCTGAAAACAAACAAACAAACAAAAACTAGGAAAAAAAAAAGTTTCTTCCACTAAGTACAATTTCAATGGAAATTCCTCTGGATTAGCACTGCTTAAATTAATGATTTAGAAATAGTTTTTTTCAAACAAGCGTGGTGCTAGCCCATAAGGTACTGCTGAACTCTATAGATTTCTTGCTGGAATTCATATGCAAAGACTGAATTTAAAAAAAAAAAGAAGGTTTAAGTGCCTTACAACCTCCAGCAGTACTACACAGTTCAGTCTCCTTGGAAAAATAACGTCAAATCAACTGCCAATCTGCTGGTTTTTATCGTGGGTGACTACAAATAAGAGTGGGCTTGAAACAGAACAGAAGTTTTGTGGTCAGCTGGATGTACATCTTTTTTCTGTAGGCACAGTGGAAGGCACCTTAATTTATTTTCTGTTCTTCTGGAGCAGTACAGAAAAACAACTGGCAGAAGGGGCCATCCATGACCTCTGCACCTTCATGGAAATTCTTTTACCAGTTAAAATGAGTTTGGGGCAAGATTGTGATAGCATTGCGCCATTAGCAATCTAGGCCCAAAGCTTGTTCTGGGTTTTATTTTATTAAGTACCTTCAAACATGCTGTTATTAACTCTGTTTTGCTTTTTCACTCTCATATTGGCAGAAGGACATTCACTGTAGAGAAATTGAGTTTTCTTCCACCAGATCAGATTCTTTCCCTCACTCCCAAAGGCAGCTTTCATCACAACTTTCATTGAAGGGTCTGACTGGATAAGGAAGGAGACCAGAGTCTGAAAAAGTAATGGGAAAGTGATGGGAGTCAGTGAGGTTGCAAGGAGGGACATGTTACAGCACTAAGACTAGACACACATGTAGGGGAAGTGCAAGAAGGCTGGGAAAAGGTTTCCAGGAGGACAAAAATTTGTGATGAGAAGGGTCTCACATAGCCCACCCTTGCTGACACAGCCTGAATAACAACAGCTGTTAAGACAGAAGCATGAGTGTGAGAGTGCTTGTAAATCAACACTCCTAACTGCCTAAGAGCACATTTGGTCCCAAACTGATCCTTTTAAAGAGGAAAACAATCGCTAGTCAGATTAAACAGTAACAGTAGAATTACAGAGAGACTTTGGAAGCAAAATGAAGTCTCATTGAGAAAAAGTATAAAAGCATGAAATTTTTAAGAGTGTAGAGATACCTCAGAGTGAACACAGCAGCAAACCTGCTTTGACACTCTTAGAAGATTCCCTACTGACACCATAACTTCTGTCAAGGTCATATAAAGAAGCCTCTTCATCAGATGCCTTAAAAATCCCCATGCAGGTGGTGGACTCTCCCTATGGGGTGTGATGAGTAGATTTGCTCCCTGTGGCACAGACGACCTCAGTAAGGGCTCTCACTAGTGTGTGGATTAGCAGCCTGCAGGAATTTAAATAAGTATACATAAACCTAGAGCACCCTCATTTCCATCAAAAGGCACCTAGAAGTCGGGGAGCTCACACCCCACAGGACAGCTGTATGTGCTGGTAACCAGTTTTTCCTAACAGAAGAGGTTGTGTCAATGTGTGTGTGTGTGCACACATCTGTGTGGTTATAACTTTGGGACATGAGCTCTGGAAGAGTGTTTAGAAGTGTGCAGGTATATATTAACATTTTGTAAATGTTTAAAATTATGTTGTTGACCTTGATCTTGAATGCATAGATCCTGATCTGTCATTAATAAATCAATAAATCACTTTGATCATAATTTGATTAAACTATGTGAACTGGGAAGTTTCTCCTTGAGACAGAAGTTAAGACTGGCAGCTGTTGTGAAGGAGCTAGAAGAATAATTAGGAGGACTGAATATATATCAAGGAGAGGTTTGGCAAGAAAACCAGGAGTAGAATCAAAGGAGACAAGACCAGAGAAAGGAGTCTGCTAAAAGGGAGGCTTGGGGTACTGTGAAAGATTGTGCCAACTTTCTTCCTTAGGGTCAGAAATAAAATCTAGGATTCCCAAAACTCATATCTGTTTTCTAAGAAAACATGTATCTTATCCCATTTCAGTGTTGGTCCAGGAAGAAAGAACCCTGCTGCGTTTGTCATTTACTTAATTAATCTAAGAAGAGAAATGTGGAGTGGTTCTTAATGTCCTGATTTTGCTTGTGAGTCAAGTAGGTGTCAAGACCATGCCATTGATTTGGTTTTGCTTCGATTGCATTTACATACCATTTCCTCTCTTAGAAGAATATATTCATGGCTGTGAAATTAATCTGCCAAAAATTAGAAATTGACAGTATCAAGGTTACCAGCATTATTTTAATTTGGACACCTTTTTCATATAAATTGAAGTCTTTAATTACTGGATCACGCACTCAGTTCTCTCAAGAATGATCCTATCTAACTCTGTGTGCCGAAAGGACTTAATTAGTACCTGTTCAGTATTTAATTTTTTAGCCTTATAGCTCAATATGTTGCCCTGGGCCTTATTTAAAAAACACTGTTCAAGCCTTGCTCTGAAATCAAAATTATTAATTTCCTCCTGAGCTTTTCTGCGATACTCATCACCCCAGAATCTGAGTGGTTTGCAGACAACTCATTCATCATTGTAGAACCCATGTGAAATTTGAGGGCATTACCTGCATTTAGGAGACAAGGATCTGAGACACAGACTAAAGTCCAATTGGGTGTCCAATGTGAAATACTTCAGATTGTCAAAATCCTATTTTAGCATTACACGTTCATATTGATATGTTAGTTCCCATGGATTTTACTTAAACTGAAACCATTTAACATTTTTCAAAGCAAAACTAGGGGTACAGACCAGACACCCAAAGATGAAGAACATGTCTGAGTTTCAAATCACTGCACAAAGAGTTTTTGAAAGGGTTAGGTATAGAAATAATTTTCCCTGGACTGAGTTATGTCTTCTGTTCCTGCAGTTCCCTGCTTCATCACTATCCACCTGTCAGCATCTGAAATTAACAAGGAACAGGGATTTATAAAAAAAATATCCTATTACTCCACTTTATTTTTGAGGCATCTGTGTGTTAGCTGAGGCCAAAGTTCTGAAGAGGAAATAGTAGGTCATCTGTGTTAAAAATGCTACTGTAGTATTCAGAATGTTATAATATTCAGAGACAGGATGTTTAGCGATGCGTGAGGGCAGGAAGGTATAGTGTCAGTGGAAGTATTCTGCCATTTCCAAATTTTAGCCTTTTTAATTGTATTTCCTTACACGAACTAATGTGCAACTGAGTATACTGCCACTTATGTATGCAATATAAAGTGGAAGCTTTTTGAGTTACCAGGACTAATGAACGTGAAATATAACTATAAAAAAGGCACTACCAACTGCTTACTCTTTGGAGATAAAGAAAAGCTTTTGAGCATTTTGTATTTGATAAGCAATAATATGCAAAGCTGAAGATCTATTTTCTATTGCTTTCAGGCAGAATTAATCTTGAATAGCCTGGTCAGCCAGCTCTTCTGGATTACAGAACTGTCAGAAAAATGTAAAAGCTTCACAAATTTGTTGCTAGGGCTCCCTGTGCTGTTCCAGATGTGTACTTAATAAAATACACAGCAAACTTTCTTGACTGACATTTGATTTTGATTACATTAGTCCCTCATCTATGCTAGGAAAAAGTACACTTTGTGTTTCCCATTAAACAATGTAAACCTGCTCAGTTTTACTATATCTGCTGTATAACTGTAAAAAGTAATAATTACGGAAGGGAGCTACCCCACTGTTTTAATATAGTATATAAATCTCCTAAAACAATTAAAATTGTTGTTTACAGTGGTAGCCTTTTCCCATTGTGGCTAGTATGTTCACAGCCCTCAGTTTATTCATCCTTTGACATAGGCGTTGACTTCTCTTAAGCCTGTAGTGCTAGAGAGCTAATGTGGGGTTTTTTTAACCAATGCATATAACTTTGCTAATTAATTTGTCAGAATCTGATATCGGTTTAATGAAACAATCCTTAAAGTGAATGGAGACATCTATGAAGGGACTCAGTTCTAAAGTCTTTAGGCAAATTTGCAGAATTAAGAAAGCAAGAATAACTGAACATGCAATCTCTGTCTGTCTTCTGTAGCACATAAACACATTTCCTCGCCCACTATTTACAATGGTATTTCAAAATTAGGCTCTATAGTGAGAGCACAGCCTTTTTTAATCCAGGAAGTTAAAAATGCAGTCTTCTTACTCCTCTCAGTATTTCCTCAAGTAAAAGAATAACATCTACACTGAGGCACCAGAATAAATAATTTAGTTTTCAGAGTTACCAACTACATGTTTCTCCCAAGTAAAGCCAAGGGCTGAACTCTGGAAAAGCCCTATTATAGGCACTGCAGAAAGGCCCTGTAGCATTTCAAGAATTAATTGCTTCATATAATGCCGAGCCTAACGTGGATATCAGAATTTCAGCTTTTCTAATGTAAGTTACCTCCAGTGAATTGAAATAGTTATGGGAAGGAGCCAGCAAAAATTTAAATGAGACTTTCCAAATGCCCTTGCTTTAGATTTTCATCAAAATTGAAGTCTTTGCACAGAAGTTCAGAACATTCTTTCATTTACTTCTTGAGAATGAGTCATACATTTAAAAATTACTTTATGGGTATCTAAATTAGGTTTATTAATAAAACAGCATTGCTTTGTTAGGTTTTTTCCTCATTTAGAATTCTTACATTCTTTTTGTTGAGTTGTTATTCCTTTGTCTTTCCTTATTGCTATCACAACAGTGCAGGTGATGCCATTGTCTTCAGCATTCAATGTAACTGCTTAAAATATCTACTAGCAATAATTAATCTTTAAGAAAATGTTTGATGTCTTTTTGTCATTTGTTCAATTAATTATTCACCACTGTTTCTAAATAAAAGCAGCCGCAGTAAACATAGAAAATGCAGTGCGTTTTCTTTCATTACATTTTGATTCAATTTTGATTAAAAGGGCAATCCACTAAGAAAGTTATTAATCTGGTTCATAAGAAACTAGAGCATAATTCTGTGCTTTGCCACAAACGTTTTGTGTGTTCTGGTTCTAGTAGTTTATCATTTAACCTGATGGTTCCAAGATTAGAATTAAATCACTTTCTGCCTGCTCTCCATTTCTCTGTGTCCTGCTGGAAATGCAGACTCTTTCTGTCATGCATGGATGTACAAGGCATGACATGACAGCGTCCTGATCTCCCTTTAAGAGCAGGAAGAAAGTCCTGCCTTTACAATGTCACATTATAATGTTATCTGGAATTTTGTCTTGCTGCCTTGCTGTATACACAGTCACCACATGCAGTGTTTAAGATGTCAGTTAATGGCTGGTGTTGTGACTCATGAATGTGTCAATTAGACATAACAGTTTACCCAGGAGTGTTTGCAAGGGTATGAAGTTTATGAATGGTAGAGATTGCTATTTGACAAGAGCAAATAAATAGCAAATATTTTTTTTCTAAGAAATTATCGAATTGGGTCTACCAAAGCAAACACATGTTAAGGCCTCATTTTCAGAACTTTTTAGCATCTCCCATTTCCATTGAAGGCAGGAGAGCTGTGGCTGCTGAGTGCCCAGAAATACATTGTTTTATTGAGCCTTCATTATAGTTTATACGTTCTTACATATGTTGGTAAACCTCTAGGGAACGAGGTGGAGTGGGGGGAGGGAAGGTTTTCTAGCCTTATGGCTATATCACTGTATTTGATCACGTATGTAAGAAATTAATTCAGTAGCATATGTCCACAACTTAGACTTCCCACACAGCTTGGCTCTTTTAATTTATCTTTGAAAAGGGAAGAGATACATTTGAAAAAAGTCTGAATATACTTTTTGCAAAGTGTATTTTTAAAAAGATGTGAGTTACCAAGGATGCTAAGTGTATTCTTGGCTAGTGATTTAGGGAGTTAAAGTAAAGTCTTAGTCTCTCAGAAAGACCTGGGAGTCCCAATCACTCAAGCATAATTTAAAATTTACCCTTCGCATTATTACAAATGGTTGCTACTTCCAGGGTGATTAATCTCATCTTTAGCCAGAAATACCAATCACTCCAGCTAACTGAAAGTGATCCAGCAATTGCTATTGCTATTAGGTTTTTTCTACTGTTCAGCAAAAGAGATGTCTGAGCTCTAAAAGTATTGTTGGACATACTGTTCCAGAATTCTTTTATATCTGGATTATCCAGGAATATGGATATATGGATATATCCAGGAACTTCTACATGCACCTAATAACTAAGACCAGAGTGATAACAGTAGCTACAGGGTCAGTCATTGAACTATAGAACTTCCATATGTGGGAAGGGGTGAAAAAAAAAAAAAGAAAACAAACTGCAGAGTTGTTTCTCAAACATATACATTCAGAATTTTCTGAAACTGATTCTGCCAGTAACTCCTGGTGTGGAGGATAGCCTTGGATAACAGACAAATGCCCACCTGCCCGCCCTCTTACTCCCTTCTCTGGTGTGATAGGAAGAAAACAGAAGGAAGTTGAGAAGGGTTGTGGGTCAAGACAATGACAATTTGATAAAGAAAGCAAAAGCTTCATGCACAAACAAACTAAGAAAAGGAATTAATTCAGCGCTTCCAACTGGCGGGAAGATGTTTAGCCACTTCCGGGAAAGCAGGTCCTCAGCATGCATAATAAGTGCTTTGGGAAGGGGGGAATATCCATAACCATGGGCATCCCCATGGATATCTCCCCTTCCTTATCCTCTCCTTGTGCTTTTATTGTTGAGCATCACATCATACAGCATATCCCTTTGTGTCAGCTGTTCCAGCTATATCCCTCTGAACCCTACAGCAGCCACCCATTGAATATTGACAGGGAAAGAAGGGCAGAATGGGAAACAGAGACAGAGCCTTGACGCTGTGGAAGCACTGTTCAGCATCAGCCAAAGTTTTGGTGTGGTATCAACACTGCCCTGGCCACAAATCCAACACAGTGCTTTATGGGCTGCAATGAGGAAAGCTAACTCCATCCCGGCCAGGCCCAGCACGCCTGGGAAAGGTCTATTAAACATTGTTGCTTCTAACTAAATGAGACATTGTTTACACTGAAGCCTGAAACATAGCAAAAGAGTTGTTTGCTATTCCCTTTTAGTCGCAAGACATTTATAAACAAACTTCATTTGCAGGCACTAATCTTGTGGAGTACTGAGATGCTTCCATTAGATAAAACTGAGATATGACAGTCCTATGCAAAAGAGACTGCCAGTATTTGGAAAGAATAAGTGCATTGAATACCTAACTTCGCTACTGCTGCTACTCATAATTATTCCTTATTTTACTTTTTAAACATAGAAATACATTGAAACAGAACATTTTTTTTGGTTGGTTGGTTTGGTTTGAGTTGGCTTTTTCTGGCTTAGATGCTACTCATATTTAATACAAAATGCTCTGAATTCTGCAAAATATCCTGATTCTAAGAGAACTGAAAATAGGTAAATAATTCATTCTCCAACTAAATGAAGAGGACCCTCATTTTCAAGGGGAAACGGATGAGTCACAACAAAAAGTCACCAGAAAAGGTGAATCTGTGCACTTCAATATTGTCTGCATGACTCTGTTAATAGGTACAGAAGTAAAAGGATGATTTTAAATTGCTGCTGGCCTGTATTCTGAAGCCTTGATAATGGGAAGAGGATATGGGGTAAGCTACTCTGATAATGAGAAAATTAAAGCCTTTAAAGAAAATGGGGAAAGGATCTCTTTATTCACATTACAAAGACACCCTTCTTTAGAACTTTGCAAGTGTATGGGAAAGCACTAAGCAACCATTTCTCTGCTCTTTATCTAATTAGAATAAGAACCATTTTAATGAAAGAATTGAGAGTTTTATTTTGAATCATATTTTCTCAAGTTAGACACAGGGCAGAGGGTTCTGTGGCTCAGCTTTATGTCACTGCAGTGAAAATCTCACCAAAAAAGTGAATGCTAATTACATATTGCAGATGTTGACATTAAAAGCCTTAAAAGAATGCAAAATGCAAAAAAATCTCTGTCAAAAAATTTCAAATGACTTCTTAACCTTTCCTTCCAAACTAAACATGATTTGTTCTTTGGTTGATTGTCATGCAGTAAAAAACTAAATGTCAGCTACTCAGGTTGTGTACTGACATGCACTAAAGCTATTCAAGGACATCAGTGCTAAGGTATAGCGACAATCAGCAGACAACGAAAAAGCACACAGAAGTTAAGATCAAACAAAACTGAAGGGAAATCCAGAATATGGCATACCTGGGCAGCAACACTGAACTGGCAGAGGAAACAGCTATTAAAATCTTAAAAAAATGTATATATTCTATTCATAACTAAGAAGAAATTTTGCCTGGTTACTTGTTTGGTGACCCACTGGCAAGAAGCGGAGACGTTCAATTTCCTGCACTATTCTCCTACCACTTATTTTAAAGAGGTGCTGATGTCAGCCAATAAACTCATGGCTGTATTTCATATTTAGGGCTGTTTTCATGTTTAGGAGTGATCTCTCATGGGATCCCCATGATGTTGAGAGTCATTCACTGAAGTAGCTAAGAAATGACTTCAACCCACAGCAAAACTAACTGATGTAGTCTGTGTCATACTCTATTTTCCTATACATGAAGTTTAGAAAAAACTATAGGACCATAATCTCTATGGTCCCAGCATTTGTCTATAAGTTATCCTCTGCCTTTTTCTGCATCAGAGTCTATCCCAGCACTATTCTGGGGACTTAAGTATAGCTTGAAAAGACTCAGGCCTAAGACCTGATTAGAAGATACATATTCCCTTCCTGGCAACCACCTGCAGAGCCATTTCAGAAGGCTGGTCTTTCTTGTTCAGCAAACTGCATATTGCAATGCAGAGAAAATTCTGTGGCTGTCCATCCTGAGGCAGGTTGCTGCTTAGTGGTTGTATCTATATATCACAGAAGGAGAGGCCAGAAGAAGTAATATCCAGCTTGCTGTTTCTCTGTAATGTCACTGCTGGGTGAAGTTGCGAGGCTGAGGATGGAAACTGAACTGACAGCACTCTGGCTCACAAGCAGGAGCTACAAAATGAGCTGGAAGGGTAACAGAACCGCTTTGTACAACTGAAAAGAGCTGGAAAGGCAGCATTTAAAATTCTGTACATAACTGGCTCTGAAAAAGAAATATTAGAGAGGAATATTACAAATAGGCCAAGGGATCAGGGCCAGTATTGGTTACATGAACATACACTCCCACAGTTAAAACTAGCGAGAGAAGAAAGACTCTAGAGCAGAGCAGAAAATAAATGCCATAAAGAGAACATTATTTTTAATATACATATCTGCCAATCAAAGACTATACTGGTAGTTTCAAAAGGTGACCTGATTGCTTGTCCATTATCACAGCAGACTGCCTTACGAGGAAAATGAATCCAAGTCCAGTTGTCTGAATATAATAGAAACTTAGCAGGAGAGATCTAATAATGAATGTAACTGTGTTAGGAAAAAACAAAGGAGAAAAAGTACAATTTTCCTGTCCACTTTGGAAGATCTGCCATTTTTATGTGCTTAAAAAAATGAATGCCAGGATCATGTTTATGAATTAGGACAAAAGTCAATTAGGAAAAAAACCTAAAAAGAACTGAAAAGAACTTAGTGTCCTCTAATTTTACAATAGCTCAAAGTGTCTGCTATGAGTAGCCGCTTTATTTTCTCCACTTTCATTGAATCCTTTGCACCACAGCTCTGTAACTGCAAAGCTACGAAGTACACTAGGGTAGAGTTGATAAATGGGTTATTGACATAATCAATCAAAATTAGAATTAAAATTGCATAGCACAGTCTACATGTGAAAGATTTAGGTTTTCCTTCTGATTTTAACAAATTTGTACTGTAAAGCCTTTCTTGTTATATAGCAGATGATAACATTAAGATACAATGAGGAATAGTGTCCTACATGCCAGATTAATATCTGCATTAATTACATGAGGGACAAAAATATTAATTTTAAACTACAGACTTCTCAAACTGTACTCTACCTTCAGGAGATTTGTAGGTGGAGTATCTTGCTACACTTTTTGTAGATCAGAAGAACCATTTTTACCACTATTTTTCCTGAGTTCTTCTCATTCGTGGTTTTAACTTCAGTATTTTAACCAGAAGAATTATTTCACAATTCACTTCTGGTAAGAAATTACCATATGCTAATGTTACCAATGAAAGTTACTGAGAACACATTAGAAGTTATTTGCTGCTCAGTTTCATGTAATAAACTAATTGTATTGTCTACATTGAATTTATAGGCTAAATAATACTCCCTTATTAAATTAAAGATCCATGCATGCCCAAAGATATGTGAACAGTCAGATAAACTTTTTCTGTATTGGTTACATGGAGAAAAAGTGTTAAACCAATTACATTTAAAGCAGCTTTCCTTTTGTTTCCCCACTTACTGACCCCAGAATTTCAACTACTAGAAAATAAATCATGTGGCAACCCATACTGCTGGGACATTATCACACTATTGAAGTTCTTGGCAAGTAGAGAATTATTTTTACAGAGCAGACTTAAATTTGGTTCAGCAACTGAATTTCTTTGTATAATAAGACAATTACACGAAACTGAACAAACCCTTCCTGCTACCACCACCTTTATCTACTGGGCCTTACCCCCAAGTTTATATATGAACCTACTGAATTTTAGTGATAAAGTTTTGGAGCAGCTCTGAGTGAACTAGAATGAGAAACAACACAGAACTACCACAGAAAACCCAGAAGGTCAAATATAAATCTTTTAGGCTATTTCAGTCTCCAATCCTCAGAAGAAGAAAAAATAAATAAATAAATAAAATTATGTATTTATAAAAAAACATATTATCTATTAGACTGTTAAATCACACACACAGTTGGATTTTCACTTCTAGCACAGCTGTGGAGAACAAAGACTTTAAGAAGGCACAGTGGCAGTTTAACCTTTATGAGCAAAAGGCAGTACTTTCTAGATAAAACAGATCTGACAGATTGCACTGTTATGATTAGTTATGCATCATCCAAGATGACTGCAAGACTTTTATTCAAAGTTACTGAATCTTTTTTTTTTTTTTTTTGTTATTAGGATCCAGATTTATCCTGGAGGCTACCAGAAGCTCTCTAAATTGGCATTATTTGATCCACAAAACATCACCTTTGCCTACTTCAGCAGGTCATCACTGTAACGCGCTGGGTTTAACAAGGGCTTGATAAACACGTCAAGAGTTTAATAAGCAAGGTAAGCACCACAAAACTTATAATATTCCTAAGTAAAAAGCAGGACATCCCCATTTTTTTAGTCCATGTTGTTTAAAAATTAGACCATTGAGAAAGTCAAAAACATGTGAAAGATATTAATAATTGTACAACTATATAATGGTTAATATATAATAGTACCCGGAATGCAATGTCAGTGATGCAGCTACAATTCATGCTCTGACTTCAGTGCTAACTGGAGCTGTTATAGTGAACTAGGTATATATCATTCCCTGGTCATGTTCTTATCATGAGAACCAGTCAAAACTAACTAGTGCTTCCTTAGACCCATAATAACCATCTTTAAGACTATATGTTTTTCACATGTCATGTTATTCATGTTATTCTTTTGACTAATATACAAGCATATATATGCATCATGGTTGAAAATCAATATGGTCTTTTATAAAGGATGAGTAGCAGGAAAAAAAGGAAAATGTGGTGGTGAGCAACCAAATAAATACAGAGAAGCTTGAGAAGACCAGAAAGAAAATTTTGCCTGCATCCTACATTGGAAACAGCAGCTAAGCAGGAAATGCCTCATAACACCAGACTCTTCCTGGGCTGTGTATGAGTGCGGAGAAGAAAGGACTCAAGGGCAGACTCCAAACCGGTGATTTTCCTGTCTCTGCAAACCCAGCATCCATGCCAGAGATGTGAGCTAAGGCCCATGAAGGTGTTTCAGAGGAGACCTTAAGCGTCTGAATGCTGAAGACCTCAGTTATCTTGCTTCTTTTGCAACAGCTTTCTCCCTGCTCATATGAAGAAAGGGTACATCTAAGGCAGTAATTTATGTTTGTGACTTGTCTCTCACAAAAGCACAGGAAGTTCTGGGACTTCTCTGGGATATGATAGGAAGACACAGGCTAATAGATGCCAGTTTATAGAGGGGTTCTGCCTGCTCCCTCTCTCTGTGCACACAAGAGGAGATACAGTGCAATAGGGAAGCAATGGTGGTATTCACATGTTCTTACTGGGGACACAACTGGCAGGCACCGTAAAAGCGAAATGCTGCAAGACTGCAGCATAACTTTAAGTTGTGACTCAGAGCTTCTGGTATGAGGCCTGTCTGCCTACTTCCTCCTCCTTCCCACCCCACATAATGAGAAAAATATTATTAGTCTATTAGCTAATAGCTCTAATTGTCCCTCACAAGCTCTTTTTCATTGCACTCCATTGTTTTCATGGGACAAATTCTTCTTGCTCAGCAGCAGCACCTTCCAGGGTAGAAATATGAACATTGCTTAGAATAGACTCAGAAAATTCCAGACATTAAAATCAGAGAAGATTCACTGATCATGAAGCCCATTTCTCTGATAAGGGAGGCTCAGTCCCAAAAGCACACTTTCTAGTGTTTCATACAGCATAATGTTAAAAATACCAGTGGTGAATTATCTTCCAGATTCTCTCAGGATACAATTCCTCAGTAGAACTCATTTTTTTTTTTGTTTGTTTTGTTTTGGTTTGGTTTGGTTTTTTTGTGGTTTGTTTTTTTGATACCCTCGTTTTTTAATTTCTTTATTTTATACTTACCTGTATCTTCCCTTACTGCATTATGTACTTATCTCTCTGCATGCAGCTACCAACCTTCACACTTTTCTCACTGATCAAATCCTACGTGCTCCACATAAGACTCATACTGCTGGCCCCGCTTCACATTCCTATATGGCTAAGGCCTTACTGTGGGGTCATTTGCGATGTAGCATCAGGGCAATATATGAATTTCTGAGCAGATGACACGTTGGCATCTCAGAGCAGAAAGGAGACAGGAGCACACATCTGCAGCTAGCTGTGAGCCACTCAGCTACAAAAGCTGCCCAGCTGCCTCAATGCTGCGAGCAAGCACATTCCCCTGCTACTCCTGGAAATGATGGCTTATCTTTCTCACATAAGCAAATGTGACATCTTTTTTGTCCTGATATACTTTCTGTCATGTGAACCATGTAGCACCACCTCAGACACTGAACTCCAGCAAATTCAAGAGGTTTATCTGAACACTTATTCCTTGTTTTGCTTCATCAACACATACCTAATTTAGTACCCTTAATCCATCTCCTAAATCCTCATCAACCTCTAGTAATTAATTTGTTGTTCTCCACTAAATTCTCTAATTGATCAATATCTGTCTACTTAACATACTGCTGAATGCTGCCCAGTATTTCAGTAGCAGTCATGAGAGAAGCACTGTTATTGTTTAGTAGACTCTTACTTGTGCTCAGCTATTCTTGTCAGCTACTACTCTCATCAATAGACTCAGAACTACCTCTTGGCATTACAGCCTTCCACTGGGGAATCATCAAGACCAACAACATTTCACCAGAGCCCACTGAATTATGCCCAGATCCAATTTTTTAACAAACAGGTTCTTTGTATTGCAGACAGTCTGAGCAAATAACAAGTGAAACTTAATAGCGAATGCTAAAACCTGCTTATATTGCTCATTAGTTTAAGTGTGATGACTGTAAACTTCTGAGGGCTTGATGAAAAGCCAACTCAGGGAAGGCATTCTCACTTTACTGACAGGTCCCAGGAGCATAAAGAGTCTTCTGATCACTCAGTGCTTTTGCTTCTTTAGTTGCCATTTTACTTTTCTCTCACCACTTCCTCCAAACAAACTTTATGGTACTTCCATTATTTAAGATTTCACAGACAAAAAATTTCAAGAATGCTGAAACACAGAAGTACTGGTGAAAAGACATTATTTTTTCTCCTTGTGCCAGTTATATTGTGCTTCTAAGAGTTCATGTAACTTTGTCATGTTTGGGTTTTTTTTTTTCCATGTTAATAACCACACAATTAATTAAAATACATATATACGTAGATCTTCATAGATGGGGAAGGTACTGGAGATCTGACAGTAACTACTGTTTCTAAACTGGAGTGTGTGCTTTTCATCTCACAGATACTCTTTTTCAGACAAGCTTGTTGCTTACTATAAACATCTCCTATCTTGTACCACTCAGGTACATTTACTCAGGAGTGTGTGCTTAGATGCATACAAATATATATATATTTTTGCATCCATGTATACATATACATGCATTTATGTGTGTGTCTCATCTGTGTGCGCACATATGTGTATATATATTTACATTTACAGGTATACGCTATGAAGTTGTGTGTTACTTCTGTCATTTTTCTGTGCAAATGATTGGAAGTTGTAATTTTTAGCATTTTTCTTAAAGCTTCAGGTTTTACAACTGTGATCTTGCTTAAGTAGACAACTTTTTTATTTACAAAGATACGGAAATATAGATTGCTAATCCTTGTGTTGAAAACCTTGAAGACACGAAGTAACCCTGAAGACATGAAGAAAATGGACATCAAAGATGAAAAAAATTACAAACTTGAAAAGAATGCAGCACTCTTAAAAATCATAGCATTTTAAAATCCATTGCTTTTTTACACTTCTAATTTTTATTAATACTTGTTTTTCCCTCTATTTTGGTCAGTATCCATGATGTTTTCCTGAAGCAAAAAACTGTTTTCACATGGGAATATTTCTTTGTTTCCACAACATGGAAAAAGCAACTGTTGTCACCAAACACAATGTAATCCACCTTGCTTTTTCTCCTAATGGACATGGGTTTAAAAACGTCTTCTGTGACTGATGTACGTGATCCAGTGTAAAGAAGTGTATATTTATCTTTGTGAAATTTACATATATGTGACCTATAAATTATATGCCACAAATATAATTATTTTTGCTTTGTTGGATTAATTAGCAGCTGAGCTTCCAATAATTTGGATTTTTGCTATTTGATGAATAAAACATCTTAAAGTCTACATGGAAAGTTACCCAGCAAGAAATAAGAAAGTTTTTAATTGTTATGAATTTCTTGTGAATTAGAAATTTCACCAGCTGGTGAAGTTTCGGTAAATAATCAGATAAATACTACTTTCTAACAAGTCAGAGTTGTCAAAATAGGACCTAGAGATCAATGAAGTGAATTTAAAGATGGCCTGACCTACTTTACAGGTATATTTTTTCCTAATCTACAAAGTTCTGTCCTCCCACAAACCTCCCCATTTCCAGTATTTTTGTATTTGGTTAGAATATCATATATCTGTATCTTAATGTAGTAAACTAGAGAGAAAATGCAGAGGAGAAAGGGAACAAACTGTGCGCAATCAAAAAACAGCACTGAAAAATGCAAGTAGCACCATAGGGAATTGGAACTTGCTGCTTCAGGGGTTTGGGGGATGTGACAGCGAGATAAATCTTTGCATAGTTTCAAGAGAAATGTTGCGCAGCTGGAGCAAGGTGTGCAGATTCTACTGTTCTGACCTTCCCAGAGAGTCCTGAGCCAAAGCCCACCACTGAGTTGCAGTTACAGTTTCATGGTTCTCCAGAGAGAGCACATGACCAACTAGTCACCTTGCCATCAAGTGGCATATTTTCCTCTTTTTAGAAGCATTATCGACACATTATGGTGTCAATGGGTCCTTTGTCTGGAATGCAATGCTAACAAAATCTTTTTTTGTGTTAAGGTTTAGCAAGGTGTTCAATAGTAGTCACAAGCCCCCAAGGACATTTGAAGAAACTATTATGTTCTGGAAGCAGCAATCTGTGCAATAATGATAATAATGTACAAATCTGTAAGATTTTATTGTTTGGTGCATTAAAATATTGAAATCAGTGAAAGAACATTAATGACAAAGCACTACGGCTATGGGCATTAAAACCTGTGGATGCTTAATAGAGAAAAGGTAGGTGCTCTGTAAATTTTATGGGAGGTCTTTAAAAATATCAGAAACAATTTGGAATTCTAAAAATTATAACCTTTTCAAGGTGAAGAGAGAATCTAACACCACATACTTCCATATGCTGAAATGGGAGCTGACCCAGATTCATTAGAAGTTAAATAAAGAACATCTGCACTTATTTACATAATTTTATCTAAAATCAAGGGCTCAATTTTCCAAACTATCATGTCTATCAGGTCATAGAATCATTTAGGTTGGTGTCCTGGGTTCAGCAATAGCAGTCATTTTTCTCCTTCTTAGTAGCTGGTGCAGTGCTGTGTTTTTGATTTTTGGTCTGGGAACAGCAGTGATAACACCGATGTTTGTAGCTACTGCTTAGAATGTTTAGACTGACCAAGGACTTTCTGAGCCTCATGCTCTGCCCTGGGAGGGGAGGAAGCCGGGAGGAAGCAGAGACAGGACACCTGACCCAAACTAACCAAAGAGGTATCCCATACCACAGCACGTTATGCCCAGGAGGTAACAGGCAGTTACCTGGAAGGGCTAGCTCTGCTGGGGTGGGGCTGGGTATTGGTCGGTGGTGAGCGATTGTATTCTCTTCCCTTGTTATTTTCCTTGTCATTGTTATTATTGGTGGTAGCAGCAGTGATTTGTGTTATGCCTTAGTTAATAGACTGTTCTTATCTCAACCTGTGGGAGTTGTATTCTTCTTTATTCTCCTCCCCAACCCTCCGGGAGCTGAGGGAGGAAGGGGGCGGGGTGAGTGAGTGGCCTGTGTGGCAGGCCTTAAACCACAACAGTTGGAAAAAGCCTTTAAGATCATCAAGTCCGACCGTTAACCTAGCACTGCAAAGTCCACCACTAAACCACATCTCTAAGTGCAATATCTACACATTTTTTAAATATTTCCAGGAAAGGTGACTCCACCACTTCCCCGGGCAGCCTATTCCAACTCTTTACAACACTTTTGGTGAATTTTTTTCTAATATCCAATTAAAACCTCTTCTTTGGACACATGCCAACACCTCAATGTCATTCTTGTAGTGCGGGACACAAAACTGAACACAGTATTCATGGTGCAGCCTTAACTGTGCCAAGTACAGGGGGAGACTGACTTCCACAATACTGTTGACTACACTATTGCTGATACAGGCTAAATGCCATTGCCCTTCTTGGCTGGCTGGGCACAAGCTGGCTCATGTTCAGCCGGCTGGCAATCAATACCCCCAGGTCCATATCTGCCAGGCAGCTTTCCAGCCACTCTTCCCCAGGCCTCCAGTACTGCATAGCGTTGTTGTGGCCCCAGTGCAACACCTGGCACTTTGCCTTGTTGAACCTCATAAAATTGGCCTCAGCCCATCGATCCAGCCTATCCAGATCCCTCTGTAGAACCTTCCTGCCCTCAAACAGACCACACAACTTGGTGGCATCTGCAAACTTACTGAGAGCACACTCATCTCCTCATCCAGATCATTGATAAAGATATTAAACAGAACTGATCCCAGTACTAAGCCTGGGGAACATCACTTGTGACTAACCACCAGCTGGATTTAACTCCATTCACCCGGACATCTAGACAGTTTTATACCAAGCAAAGAGTATGCATGTTCAGACCATGAAAAGCCGCTCCCTCTGGGAGAGTGCTGTGGGAATCAGTGTCAAAGGCTTTACTTAAATTCCAGGTAAAAAACATTCACAGCCTTTCCCTCATCCACTGAGTGGGTCACTTTGTCATAGAAGGAGATCAGGTTAGTCAAGCAGGATCTGTCTTCCAAAAACCAAGTAGCTATATTAGTCAGAATTACACTGATGTAACAGCAGTTTAAGTGAGAGAGCAGAATCAGAACGTAAGAGCAAAAGTTACTCTAAAACAATTTAAAATGGAGACAAAATTTAAAGCACTGACAGGAGAGACATCTCCAATATCACAAAGAAGAAGGATTTTTTTAAAATGTAAACACTCAAAGCCTCAGAGAAATGCTGACATGAATAACATTGCGACATGTTTTGACAGGTTTTGTAAAAAATCAATGCAAAATTCTTGATTTAGGTTTTCTTTCTTTATATCTTTGAGATAACATTAGACTGGGAATAGATAGGTAGGTTGACTGGTAGACTTGGGCACAAAACAACATCATTACGAATACATTAACATTTGTGAAACCAATCTATTGAATAACTAGGCACAACAACTTGACATACTAGACCTTTCCAAAAATTAAAACATTAGCAGAAATTAAAGCATACTAGCTTTGGGGAAATAAACATTTTACCCGATCTACAAATGATCCTAAATGAAATAAAATGATGTTAATCTCTTACTTAGGTCAATAGCTCAATTTTCAATGTACAATGTGACTCCCAGAAGCAATGTTTTTAACATTTTAACATTTTAACATTAAAATTCTGTACCAAATATGTTCCCTTAAAATCAGGAAATATCAAACATACAGATGTCTTTCTATCCCTAGAATCATCATGAACAGAAGAAACAACCTTTGTACTGCGGTTGTGATGTTTCTTTTCAGAAAATAAATAATACCAGCTAAATATTTCAAATCTGTGGCCTTAATTTTCATAATTAGGAAGATATGTTTAGATCTGGTCTTTTTTGTAAAGAACACTTTTAAAAGCACGATAGTGACTAACCTACCTGGAAACAACTAAAATAATGACTGCATCTTACTTTACGTTAAGTGTCCACCTCTAGATGATTTAACTTTCGTATAATATGCAAACCCTTTTGAGTGGCAGCATTTCACCTTCAGAAGCCAAAGGAAGTGAAACACTGCTAATGTCTGCTTCTGTACAGCCTTTCTGCATGTGGCACAGAAAGGACCTGTGCTGGATATTCTGCCCAGCCATCCAGAGAAGGTCACATGCACTGTATATCTCCAGCCAAGTGGAGGCGCATTCAGGAATCCCACAGATATTAGAAATTCATGAAGATACCATCTAGTCAGATTTTGTTTTCTGGGTGACAGGGTATTGATGGCAGCAATATGGTATGGCCACTTGTGAAGCTGAAGAAGTTAAAAGATTTGAAAAAGACAGCTAGAAGTTTTTCACAGAAATATTTCTTTTTTCTCTCTCTCTCTCCTTCTTCCATTCTTCTCCCCTGAACTGAAGAGACCATATTGCCAAGATCAACTCCCAGTCACTTCAAAAGCCAAGGTGCAGATCCCACTCCTTCTCCTGAGGCTACATTCTTACTTTGGTGTTGAAGGCAAAGCTTTGGATGTAGATTTTGACCTACACTTCCTTAAGCAGGGAGAAGTCTGGGTAATTCAGGAGCACCTCTGCTAATAACTCTGCTTATGACTGCTCAATGTTAGAGCATGTGCTGCACTTCTCTTTCTTTTGTCATGGACACACAGATTATCTGAATATGAATCTATTATTCAGTGTTATCCCAAGTAATGGGATGAGAAAAATAACACTGTTCTTGTGATTTGAGGGGAAAAAGTTCTTTCATCAAGATCTACTCATTTTATCCTTTTATCTTCCTTGTTAAAGGATGTAGTGAGATGCTATCACATGTGACAAAAAAAAAGAATAAATACATCTTTGCACACAAACATGCATACACACATATGAAGATCCCAATTTGGAGAAGTGGTAGCAAATTGACGTGAGAGATAAATGCTTGTTTTAATCATTCAAATGAGGTAGCTTCAGCTGATGCCTTTATATCACCTCTTCATATCAATCAGCCTTGTAAACTTGTAAATAAATAAACAATTTTGTAAATATTTCTATACATAAATAATTTTAAATTAATTAAATTATATGTGGGTTTGGGTTTTGTGGGGCTTTTTTACTCTGTAGTAGAGATAGTTCTGAGTTATCTGCTTAAGGCCCTAATTTGGCTCCAAATTTCTCCAGAGTTCAGGACAGGGGTTTTGGAAGCATAAATCAGATGCATTTGCATTTACAACAGTTCTCTGCATTTTACCAATGCACTATGAATAGCATAAATAAATAAAACTAAAGTAGCAAATAAATTAGGGGTGAATTTTGTGACATACTATCCTAACTTTTTAAATTGTGTTGCTCATTTATAAGGTTAGTAGTAGATATTCCAATTATTATTATAAATTAGAGAGTTTCTGTTAATTAGTAGCCACCTGATGTCTCCCATACTGTTTTCTCTATACAATAGAAAAACAGTTAGAATCATGGAAAAATCAAAGCAAACAAATGAGTAAGATCTAAAGAGTTCAGCCAAGGCATGCTCCCTGATTCATGCTCAAATCTACAGTATGTTCTTTAAAAGTCAGACACAAATTACTGTGATTTATACTGTTCCTTGAACAAAAAAGTAACAAATGCACGTAATAACATTCTGTCTACACTACACATCTCTTTGTAGGAAGGCAGCCATTAAAACACTTACTTTTTGCACCATTACCTTTTTTGGGCTCTGAAAAAACATTGCATTCAGAATTATTGTCTATTTTGCTTTGGTCTCCATGTCAGCAGCTAACTATAATCCAAATTTTTGTGCTTCCTCATGAATTTCTTCTTTTCAAACTGGAGAATAAAGGGAGACTAGGCTTTACCTTTATTCTTGTTCTCTATTGTGTGCACAAACTAGCGAAAGGATGAAGTGCATTTTGTATGCCTCCTTAGCAGTGGTCTGGCCCCATTGATCTCTACATCTAGATTGACCTTAACACATGTTGCCAACCAGTAAAAGTAGATCTGTAGAATTAAAAAGCTGGCATAGAGGATCAAATGCAAATGAGAACCCTACATACTTTCTTTTAGTGCAGTGCAAGTTTGATGCTATGGGCTGATCTCCCATTTGCAGTTAGCGCTACTTCGGTGCTCTATCAGAGCAACATTTTTCTGTTCAGTTTCATCTAAATAAACATAATTTAAGCCCTCTGAAACCACTCCATAGTACAAATCATATAATGGTAGGTATGGGCAATCAGTTTATTAACTTCAAAATAGTACTGAACCAAATTAAAACACTCTTGCAATTGTACACTTCCCCATTGAGATTGTAGAAATCTACTTTTAGCATAGAATGATTGTGTCCTGGGCATGTTCCCAGGTGCATAACATCATATGGGCTATGTTTAAGCAGTCTGAGAATGTAATAGAGCTGCAAAGACTACATCCAAAGTAGCCCATCATGGTTTGGCATTTCTATTACCAGTATATCTTATTTCTCAGTCACCCTTGTGTCTATGTCCTTGTATGGGCAGTTTATAAGACAGTTGCTAAGAGATGTAACTTAACTAAGATGGAAATCACATTCTACCTAGAACCTGGTCTGTCTCAGCTGCTGCTAAAAACACAAGAAAAAGTTTATAGTTTTGCCACTGTAGTCCAACATTTTGTTCTTAGCACTGCATGACATCAGTCACAGTAACTTGATGAGTTGACCCCTTCATTTAGAGTGCCAAAGAAGTGGCTACTGGCTGTAGTTTGAAAGGAAAAGAGCTTCAGTATGAATGCATAATATATTCTGACTCAGATGCCTGGGCTGAATATCATCAGAGCCTTGAGTTCTGAAGGAATTTTCTCCTATAGTTCCCTTCATAAATGCTGTTGCTGCTTTCAGAACAGAGAATTCCCTCAGGCCACAACCTGATATATCTTTGTATGCTTTCTACTTCATCACTTAGTTATCAATAAGAGTCATTGTTTACAGGTGATGGATGTTCTTTCAGTTGCAGTAAAGCACAAAAAAGGACTTTTTTTTTTTAAACAAAATTAGCCCATTTTAAGTAAAATATTTAAATGGAGTTGTAAAATTGTTCAGTGTGCTTATATTTAGTGCTAGCAGCAGCACTTTTTCCTTTCAGTTTGCAGAGTGAACCTGAAGTTAATCTTTCTTTGGATGCTTCATCAACTTGCTGTAAGTCTGTTCAGCTCCTTTACACTGAATGGATTCGATACTGCCACCTGAATTTTTCTCCAGAAGGAGTTAACAGCTTAAGCAGGTACCATGTAACTCATCTAATTGATGATACAAGAGAAAAGATTAAATTAATTCTGCAGTAAACCATATTCATTTAGAAAAATATTCCAGCTCAAATCAAGGTGGGAACTTTGAAAGAAGAATTATGTCTCTATTTTATTGTAAATAGTATATATTTGGTTTAACATGAATCCAAGATATTCATCTACAGATACAACTTGATATTAAACTATAATCAGTCAGTTATGTAATTTAATTTTGGACTAAAAGCCAGTAGAAAATAGAATCTTTTTTCTTTTAAAATGTGGATGTTTACATATTTTGAGGAAATTATAAAAAAACTATTCATTGCAAAATACATACATCTAACAGAAACAAATAGATTTTCTTTAAGTAAGGAAATATGAAGTCATTCAGTATGTCTGCCTGATATATGGATTTCTGTTAACATACTGAAGCTGAGAGTTCCTGGCATAACAGGACGCACTGCTTGGCAGGCTTGCATGGGGGTAAAAGCTAAAGCTTAATGTCCAAATTGATCTTTCAATGCACTACTGGAGCAGGAACACCCAGAACTGTATGCCTGCTTTCTTCTTCAAAATTACTTTCAGAGGTGAAAGCTTTGATTTAAAAAATAAAAAGGGAAAGACCAAGAAAAAAGATTAAACTAATATAACAAGAGTAGGTTAGTTAGGATGCAAGAGAATCTGTAAGCAAGATCAAATGCATAAGTTAAATTACAGCTACAGTTAAAAGTACAGCATATTATACTTAAAATAACCATCTCCTGGAGATAGCCTAGCGTAGCACATTTATTACAGCATATGAATAAACCCATAAAATTACAATTAAAAAGTTGCAAAGAGAATAATTTATGTTTAGGTCACTTCCCATTCATGCTATATCCTGTCATGAGGATGGATAGATTAGAGAAAAGCATTGGTTTTACATTTCATCCTTCTCAGGTTACCCTGAAGAGTTGATTGCTTTCTGCCTCACAACTTGCTTAGGGATTTACAGTTGTTTTGTTTTGGTTTGGTTTTCAAAGTACAAGAAATAAACCTTTTGTTTGCATTTCATAAGAAGGCACAGATAGAAACTGGAATATCTACTATTTTAGAATTTAAACACTTCAGGAATCATGTACTGTACTTGGAAAATAGGCATATCTGTCTGTGTAATGAAAATGAGTGGTTTAAGGTCACTCAAAGAAACACCATCAAAGAAAGGTATTATGAGTTTTAATGATTTAGATAGGCATGACTTAACAGAATTTGATGGCAAAGTTCTCTCTATCACTTCTTAAATGGATGAATCATAGAAGTAAAATCTAAAACTAAACCAAAAGTTATTGATACAGAGACCAAACAGACAAAGGATAAGGGACACCCTTCCACTGAGCCACGAGGTCCAGAACCGGCCCCCTTGCTTTCTAAACTCCCGAAGGATCCTAGGTGGGGTTGAGTCTTAGTCTCAGACTCAGTCAGCAGAATATATCTAAAGGATTCTACGTGTACCAATTAACCACAGAGGGAATTTTTACATAGTTTTAAAGTGAGTCTTATAAAGGAAGTTAATAGAATTTATGACACTTGCCACAGAAATTTATACACACATACATAATGACATACAAAGGTATCAGCATAATTTATTGCTGAGCATCTAAGGTATTTATATTTTCTGTAGTGATTTCATTTACATTTAGTATTTATGTAAAAAAACATATAGTACATTAACTGTGTTAGCATCAAAGACTACAGCCCATGAAATTCTGAGAAATGGCACTTACACTCCAGCAATTTATTTTGAAGTATTTTTCTATTGCCTGTAGGAGAGAAATGCAAAGTGAGAATTATTCTCTGCCAGCATACTTTGTTGTTTATCAAGGAAAGTAAACAACAGTGTGGGAGGTGAGTAGCATTAAAATTTCAAGGACTGACAATCTAAAAAGCTGGACCATTATAATTCGACTTTTCAATATGCCTTGGCTGGGTTTTCCATTTTTGACAAACCACCTAGCTAGGGCGCTCCCTGTTCTTCCTGTGCATCTAAGGTAATTCTCAAAAAGCTGATGGGGATGCAAGACCCATCAAGGTTTTTTGAGAGGATATCAAGAAATGAAGGAGTGAGAAGACTTGAAAGACCTAAGTATTTGCTGTTAGGTCAATAAAATACATAGAGGTTTTCCATACATTAGAGGTGCAACTTGACCAAAAGTGAATATTGCGTTGTACGTTAGCAACCTGTCAAAGGCTTAAGCCATCTGAAGACAAAGTGGGGACTGCACAAATACCATTACATATAGAAATTACAGCCCAGGACAGATTTCCATGATAACAATAAATTGCATTTTTTACTAATGCTATCCTGTCATCGTTCCTCATCTTCTCTCTGTCTTTTGACTACATAATATAGAAGAGACTTGGAACAGAATTGAGTACTTTTTAAATACAATTTGGAATATATTAATAGGATATTTGTAATACTCTCACAGTTTAACTGTAAATTACTTCAAAAGTTTAAAAAACACAGGAGTTTTCTAAGCATTTTATATATGATATTGTTTTCATTAAGCTATTTATAGGTAAATGGTTGCATTATAATAATACTAAAGGCTCCAGCTATGAAACTTCTTGCAAAAAAAAAAAAAAGAAAGTACTATGCTTTATCTTTAGGATTAGTGTCTCATTAGTGAATCAACATTATGCCCTTTGCTGAAGTTCAGCTGTCTGTTCCCCTAGCATCTATTCCATGCAGTAATAAATATAGCATGGTTATCACTGGCCTCAGATATCAGTGGTTCCTTCTACAGCAAGATATGCTCAAAAATCACATATTACCCAATGATAACTGTATCTTTTTAAAACTGTGTGCATTCTTTCACAGCAGAAGCTTGGCTTTTACAGTTACTCATCCATTTTCTAAGCACAATCAAAATGATCATTACCTTTTATTTTTCTGTCCAGTGACCAGGCTAGTAGCCATAAGACTTTTGAGTGTCTGTATGTAAAAGAGTAACAACAAGATACTGTGCATTTCTCACAATAAGACTGGATAAATGGAAACTCTCCATCAGGAAGAGAGATTCTTCCATTTGCCTACCCTTTCTGTTTTCCATTCACACTGCATTGGTAGAGCCCCACATTGCCTTACAGAAGACACAGCTCAAGAATTAACACGTAGTTCTGGACCAAATGAACGAAGGAGAGTCTGTTCCTCTCTGCTACATTCACTCTGACAGAGAAATCAGGACCATGATTTTCCACTCCCTCAGGTCTGCCCCAGGATATCCTCTCTTTTTGTCTCACAATAAGGCTTCAGTCATTTCCTGAGGCAAGAAAGCAGGAGGAGCTGAGATGAAACCCTCAGCCTTCACTTACTTAAACACTGGAGTTAAAATACGCACATTTGACCATCCTTATGACACTTAAAAAGACCTGCTTTTGTTTGACTTTCATATCAGTGTTGAAGGCCCTTTCAGACTTACTTTGAGTAATAATACCTCAGGTGGATTACATTCGGCAGGTATCACTGAGTTTCAATAAGTGGTTCTTAAGTATGTGTTGTATCACGCAGTTTTCAAGAAGGGATATAAATTTAATTAACTTCCTAACTGTTTGTAATAATATGAAGATAGATAAAACCAAATTATTCCTTTTATTTTCCATTATATACCTATACTTATACTAAAGAAACCAGACATTTTGTCCATGTATCAGTACTATGAGCTGCAATGAAGAATTAAATGCACCCATTTAAATTTTCTCAATGAAGTACTATTGAGCATAGAAAATAGTTTCAATATGTAAGGTGTTGATATGGTGTATGGTATATGATGCATGGTGTTGGCTTCAAGGCCAGGTTGGACAGGGCCTTAAACAACCTGATCTAGCGGGAGGTGTCCATGCCCAAGGCAGGGGGGTTAGAACTAGATGATCTTAAGGTACATTCCAGCCCAAACCATTCTATGTTTCTATGATTCTGTGTATTAAGACGTAAAAGCAGCAGCATAGCCACTTTCCAAACATTCTTTAAGTGAATCATGGATAGCAAAAAACCAATTTTCTATTTAAAACAAATTTTCAGTAGACACAGAAACCATAGAACAATCATCTGCCAATGACAGAAGAAAATTATAATCAGTAGCAGCATGACAGCTCAGTTTAGCAAATACGTGAAATAATTAGAACCTCTGCTTCTGCCTTAAACACACTCCTACATTCATTTCTAACCATTCCTCACACATCCTCCTGATGGATTGAGACACACCACATCTGACACAGGACTAATATAATGTACTCTATTAAAGGCTGCTGATTATATGCACAGAGACAAAGAATCAGTGGAATGATCCAGTGACTGCAAAGCATATCACAACATTGTAGAAAATCTCATGCGCTAGAAATGACCCTGACCACCTTTTCATGCTTTCTATCCTACATGACTGTGGAATGCAAAGCTGGACGTTGAACCTGAAAAGCTGCAAAAGGACTGATCTATATAAAGCTTGTGCAGGGGAAATACTGCCTTCCAGCAAATCTGGAAAGTAAATTAAAAATTATTAGGATAAAGTGATGGAAAGAGAGAAAGTGTGAAGAGTTTGCGCTCTGCTCAGTATTTATTGAAGCAAGATGTTTCTAATATGAACCCATTGAAAGAAGTTTGATGGCATGGAGTTTGTTTACCCCTGTATCATTTGGGACTAAACCCATTGCGTCCAAGGGTGTTCAGTAACTGCTGCTTAAGCAGAAGCTCCTTTTTCTGGCAGAACCAAGGTCCATCCATGCTCCATCCATGCACCCAGCTGCCTGGCATAGTCACCTTTAGTTGAGGGAAATTGCAAGCTACGCTTCCCCTATTTGCATGGGCTATACATAGTTCATTGTACTACAACATCGCTGAATTAGCAATCTACTTTGCAACATCCTCCATCAAAGGTAAAAGAGAAACAGTGCTGTGAGTGTGTTCATTTCTGTCTCAGAAGTAACAGGCAGAGGCATGTGAATCAAGAGCTGAGGGGAATTCAAGCAGATTTCTTCCCTTGCCGCCTTTTCTTTTCCGTAAAGCCTGTGAGCTGACAAAGCCGAAACAAAACACAAAGGGTCTCTGCCATCCCTTCGCTGTTCCAAGCTTCTACTGCCTTGCGGAGCAGAACTGATACAGGTAAGATCTGAGTATGCACATAACCAAACCAGTAACTGCATGCCCCTGTTTTGTGTGTTGTAAATTTCAGTTCCTGAGGCATTGTGTTCCCTTCAGAGCAGAAGAGTCTTCTGCTCTGTTGAACTGGTTTCACAGCTGAGGTGGCAGTCTGTGCAGTAGAAAGAAAGGTCTAGTTCAGTAAATCTGGTCTTGATGTTTTCTTGCTAAGAGCATTTCTTAGTATATACAGCTCCCTTTCATCCCTTTGTGGAAGAACAGAGAGTGCTGGGCAGAGGGAGGGTACAAGTTTAGATCATGAACCCTCATTCAGATTTCAAATATTATCAAACTCATCTCATCACTGGGATAGAAGTTCTTTTCTTCCCATTCAACATCTAGGACACTTAGCAGTGATGGAAAAACAGTTAAAATAAGTTCTGCAATATTTTGCCAAAGTGTTTATAATCTAGGAGATGGGACAACAGATGCTCTCAGACAAGCAGGGGAGGACATAGTAAGAACAAGACATGCTTGGGCAGTATGACAGACAACCACCTTTGTCAGATTTTAGAAATGTGAAATTTAAGAGAATGTATTGCAAATGCAAATCTGTGAAGATAATTACAAAGAATGTCTTCTGAGCATGAGAAATGGAACAGGAGAAAAAAAAAAAAAAAGAGAAAAACCCCACAGAATAGATATCCAGGTAGTATCTGCAATGAAGAGTTGGCTGGAGGAGGAAACAAGAAGCAACAAGTGAATGACTGTCTGAGAAAAATGGTCAGTTCCAGGCTGAGCACATCACAGCTGCTCATATTCCAAGCGTGGTAACAGAAGATCATCAAAAAGCACAAATGGCTCATCAGCGATGCATGACTGAATGGGGCATCAAATGCGAGATTGATGTGGTATTAGCATTTGTTGTTATTTGGGGATGGTGTAACAGGATACCAGTAGGTTCTGCATGAGACAAGATTGAGCTAGAACAACAAATCTTGCTTCATCTCACTAAATTTTTAGGTTACTTTTCTGTCATCATTGTGACATATCCAGATGGTGCTGCTCAAAGAATATTTGTGTCATAAGGTGCTTTGCAGCATATTGTTAAGGCACTAGCTAAATTTTCTTTTTAAAAGCTCACTGAAAACTTCATTATTGCTGAAGTGACAACAGGAGTCATAGGTCTGAAAAGAATTGTTCTCTGCACCGGTCTGACATTATCTTCCATCTAGCTCCTACCTTCTTGGTTAGAATGTATTCAAGAGTAAAAAAAAAATGAACTAATCATTTAAAGGGCACATCATTTGGTAATGCCTAAATTGCTGCTCATGCTATTTATAAATAATTCAAAATAAAATGAGAGCCACACCAAACACATCTGTAGTTTATTTGCTGTCACCCACCTGCTGGTGAATCTAGCATTGAACTATAGCAACTGCTTATCAGCTTCAAACAAAAAAGAGTCTGTTATTATTGTTATTATTGTCATTGTTAAAACTCTCACCTGGATATCTGCTACTTGCAAAACCTGGATCTTGGTATGCTTTTGTCAAGTGACACACCAGAATTTTCTCCACTGCCAGTCAGGACATTCATCTATAATCTGGGGCAAACCTCTCTGTCCTTCAGAGAGAGCCTAAGGTGAGCAAGAATGCTGCTGACTGTGCATGCAGTGATTTTTACAGAAAACATTAAGGATGAAAATTTGAAAATTCTTTAAATTCCATGAGAATAGAGTATTCTTGTATTTGTGTGTCCTTGTATTTGTCATTCTCTGAAAGACAAGCTTATAAGGATATCAGACTTTACTATTTGCCTATCTCAATAAATATAAATGTCATGACTTCTGCTAATTAAACACAAAATACTTTCACCACTATTCCACCCATTTGTACCCACTGAAGATTTGACTCTGAAATACTCCTGAAAATATTATTTTTTCCTCACATTTATGATCTGTATGGATTTGCAGTATAAATAAATAACCAGATGGACTTGTTCTCTGCCTCATGAAACTTCTCTTTTTTAACTGTGTACCCTGAATAACTGCTTGACATCCATATAAACTAGCCTCAGGATGTATGATGACTTTCTTGGCTCTGTAGCTAGTCACTATAAAAAGAATATTCTTTGGTCCTATACGACTTCCTAACCATACATATAGAAGAAAAAAACTTAATTAAATTCTGCTTATCAATACAAAACAAAATGTTGTGAAATTGTATCTTGTCCAAAAGTAGGAATAAGTGAGAAAGGAACTATCATGCAACTTGGACACCTGTCATAAGGGGATAGAAAACCTTGATAGCGAAGTCTACTGTGCTGATCACCAAAGATGGAAGTTGTGCATAGCATCCACACTACAATGCCAGAAGTCTAAACCACATCTGATCTGTAAGCTTTTCCTGCTGGCCTCTCTATGTTCTTCCTCATGCAACTCCCTTTTCCTCAAACACAAGGGTTAGTTCAATTATTTTACCTACTTGATTTTAATTGGCTACATATATAAAGCTGCTAAGCAAAGATTACATGAGCAGCACTCTTCCTAATCTCAATTGTTAAGGAAAATGGGAACAGGAAGGCTCTGCTGTGATGTGGGGTTGAGCTGGGGTTGAGCTCTGCTGAAAACAGTCATGGGATGGGTATAAAGATGAACAAATTTTAGTTGTAAAAATGCAATATTACAAATAATAGCTTCAGAAAGCTGGGGAAGGTATTTGTTTTTCCCTTGGTTTTGTCAAAGAAATGAAGGCAGTAGTGGGAGGGGAGCTGCAGAAAAGCACACAGTGGTTTCCCGTTTGAATGGGAGTAAAGTCTGCCAACTGGTGGC
This sequence comes from Psittacus erithacus, assembly GCA_009867235.2. NCBI lineage: Eukaryota > Metazoa > Chordata > Aves > Psittaciformes > Psittacidae > Psittacus > Psittacus erithacus. Next base: position 30,904 of record WYDI02027333.1, on the reverse strand, counting down.
AAAAGTTCCCTTTTTACTCTGCTTGTGGAACATGCCTTGCTAATAGACCAACCAGAATAAATAGACTTTTTCTTCATACAAATAGGAGGTTCTTGGAAGAGCTGGGGAGAAGGAGTGCCAGGCAAAAGGGAAGAAGCAAATCAAAGCCTCAGATACTTTTAAAGAATTCTCTATTTATAATAGCATCCAGCTCAACTGAAATATTTGGCAAAAATGCACATATTCTTTAACAGGACGAAGTGCATCTTCGTAAGAAGTGTTTTTCCTAGAAATCCTAGGAATATTACTTGTAAGTCTTAAAATGCAAAAGCTTCAATTACTGTGCTAGCAGACCTTGCCAGCGTTATGAAATCAAAGCTGACTTTGAACAGTAAAATACAGGTTACAGAATGCACAGTAGGGTTTCCTGGTTTAGATCTTCAACTTCTAAACTAGGGACTAACTTGCAATTATTTGACAGATCTCTGGAAAATTTCTTTTTCCTCCAGCAGTAGAGAAGGGGAAGTGTTTGCTTAATGTTTCTGGTCCTGACTCCACGTTTTTTATTTCTCTCTTTCCTACGAGCAATTATTATCTCAGGAATCATGGACTTCCCCATACTCTCATGTTAATAGACTCAAATGCTAGGGCCTAAATCCAACAAAAGTCCCTTCCAATTGTGCATGATTAAAAGAAGATAAAACTTAAAGCAGGGTGTTCAGTGAGAGAACAAAATTGGTTAAATCACTTATACTGCTAAAATAGTAGAAAAAATAAGCTTTTATTCCCTTAAGTATTGTCAAACCTTTTATAGTGACATTAGGTACTTTTTCAGTTGATTTCAGAATACTTTTTTCTAAATGAAGTCATATTATTTTACTACAACTATTCCTAATATATTAGGAGAATAGATTGGAAATATGAATTCCTGAGTTTTGATCCATTTCCTCACAACTTGCTCCTTGGCATTGGACACACCTGCTTTATTTCAAAGGAAATTTCAAAGAGACTACTCTCTTCCCAAAGAATGAGAAAGGAGTGAACTTTGGAGGGTTCCCTAAAGATCAGAGAAGGGGAAAACAATCCTATTCAATAGGATCTGCATTGTGATCACTGATAGGACTACTGCTCATATTTATCAGGCTGACTGCTTGGGGAGAAAAGGAAGGGAGAGGGAGGGATCTAAGAATGGAGCTATAGGAAGTCCAAGGGGAGCAGTCCAAAGCATGCATGTGAGTTTTCCTAGAAGCAGTCAAATGGCTACTTTAGTAGAGCTCTGCATGTAGCATTATGATACAGAGGCACAGTAAAAGGAATGATGAGGAGGAAGGGAGTAAAAAGCAGACAGTTTAAGTTCCCACAAATTACCAGGTGGTAACTTTGTGAAATAGGCTCATGGTCTTAACATTCAGTTTTGAAAACAGAACTCCGTGTTACTCTATGTTACTCTGCTTGGGTTATTTTTAGAAATGTTCCTCACTTTGCAGACTTTCAACGAATAACAGAACTTTCTTGCAGCAATAAACCAGTGCTGTTTGTACACTGTATTCTTGTGGGTTTAAAAGGGAAAAATTCATGCTTTGCTACCATTTCTTGTCCCCAAACTTTATCAGTGCCCCCCACTAATACACAAGATACCGAAAATGCCCATGACATATGTAGCACAGAGCAGTGCCACAAATCCTTTGCATTGTGTGATTAATTCTGGGAATTCTGATTACCTGAACTGTCAGATGTGAACCCCTTCCACATTGTTAGGGGTAGAAATTTGCATGATTGAAAAGTCATTATTCCGTAGTATGCAATAAGACTGTGAGTCAAATATTTAAAAGTGTTTCATTGCTTCTGGAGCTGAAGTGCTATTGCAAATAATGGAATTTGTATTCCTAAATAATTTTGGATCCTGTGAAAACTATGCATGGAACTGACATAATATTTTAGCCATGAACATTTTTAGCATACACTTTTCCTTAAAAAAATTCTAACCTCTATTTTGTAACCTACATTTCTGCTATTTTCATTCATAATAATATCAGAAATGTTTCCTTTAAACTTCTGAAAATGGTCTGAAGCATACAGTTCCTGCTTCTAACCTTGTCAGTCTCTTCTGATAGAAATGAATATCCTGATGCTTCATTTTCATGACAAAGACCCAAGCAGAAAATAATACAGACCAAGTCTTCTCCTGACATTGACTGAGGTAAGTAAGGAGAATAGGATGAAAATAACCCATCCTCACATTTTAGCATTGTTATCAACAGGAATTCACAGATATCAGTTACAGAGGTGATATTGGTATGCAGCATGTTCAGCACTGCAAGTGTTGCAAGAGTTGTTTTAACAGTTTTTTCATATCTGCAGTACTGATATATATTTCAGGCATGATCAAAAAAGTTCTGCAGAGAACAATGAAATACGATTACATTTGTCATAATTGCAATATATCATAACACCAAACAACAAATTAGCAAAAAGTTTCCTTATGCCTTTTCCGTCTGTAGAATGATGTGAAGCTGACATTTTTACAGCAAAATCCACTGTAGCAATCGTTTGCAAGGCAGTTGTAACAGGCTTGAGTGCAGCAAATCCATTTTCAAGCTTGTGATGCTTCTTTTACAACTATAATGACTTCTAAAAGGTCAGAAAAAAAGAATAAGAGCTCTTTTGATGTTGATAAAATTTTCTGCATTACATTAATTACTTTTATTAAACTTTCAAGAAAGTAGCAAAAGTTTCAGTGCCAAGTTGAGGTTATTTGTTGCCTATTTCTTTTTTATCTTCATCATTTTCGTTCGCTCGTGTTTTTAGTTAATACTGCATGGAGTGCACAATTTAGTTAATGGTGCATAGAGTGTGCAGGTTTCTTCATTCTGCAAATTAAGTATAACTTGGAAGCTTGCAACTGCATTTGACTTTTGTCACTATATTCTTCTGTACATGTAGAAACTGAATTATTCTGAATTTTTAGATCATAGGGTATGTAGATAAAGTACCTACATTTTCTATTTTGCATGATTTAAAGAAAATGTCAAAATTCAGATCTTCCAATTGGATATTTTTAGTTTTGATATTTGGAAGCTATTCTAGAAATTTATAATGAGCATTTTCTAAGAAAACTGATATTCTTTATGATACCAGAGGATTTCATAGGAAAATAGCTATATCTACTGATAAGGTTACATAGTATATTGATGTCCAATAGAGAGCATTTAAGGAATCTCTTAGGACTAACAGAATTCTTTCAGTTCAGATTCCTTTCAGGGACTCTTACTCCTTACCTCTTCTGATAGTCTCTCTATGTCCCACATTTGGAAGGAAAAGGAAGATTGTCCGAAGAGGACAATAATAAGTGACAGACATTTTTACATTATATGTAGAAAACCAAATTTTTCTAAACAAGCAAGTTTGAGCAAGTGAAGCAGAAATATTGTTGCCAAAATAGGTATCAGCAGCTGTCAGGCAGGGAAAAAACCCTTTGTAGCTGTGACAACAGAGTAAACGGATGATCACCCAGAAACAGAAGAATATGGCAGCGGAGCACATGCTGCAAATATCTGCCTAGTATCCGTATTACATTAGGGATCTGCAGTGCTTGGATCAGCTCCTTTTATCTCCTACCACTCTTTTGCTCTGTCAATCTGAGCCCAAAGGATCCCTTGTCCCTCCTATACTTTTCTGTTTTATGCACTCGTCTGTCTTCACTTTGCTCAGAGGGCACTACGGAGGCATGCTCCTATACAATCATGATTGGAAAAAATGTGGGAAAAAGTACTTACTCTCTATGAGTCAAGAGACAAACTAACATCCCAAGAGGAATTGTAAATGCTTGTGTGGTTGCTGCAGCCCACTTTCATTGGAACTGCTTCTCCCTTTTGAGACTTCAGACTACCAAATGAGTCTAAAAGTCTCTGTCGTACAGCATTTGACTTCCAGATAAGCCAGTAACACTGAGAAACACTGCATCAGTGGAATGGTAACTTATAAAAGAAGGTAAAATTCACACTCATAACTACTATCTCTTCATTAGGAACCAAAATGCTATTCTCAAACTTCCTGCATAATTCAACTTCTGTCATTACATTAGAATACTGCCAAAGCAATTCTCCAAACTTCTCTTTAATGCAGTTTTCTCTTCATAAGCTGAGTGCAACTTTTCTGATATTCCTGAACAATGTCAAGCCACATTCTTCAGCTGGCATTAAGATAAAACTATCCCCAAAGGACTGCAACAAACTGGCAGGTATTATCAATGGTCCAACTTGCTTTCTTGTTGTCTTCTGAAATAATTGTCTAACAGTGGTTCTTGATGGAACAAATATGTTTTCAGAGTCTAAGTTACATAGAAATAGGTATTCAGTGTGTCTTATTAGTTCAGAATCTTCTCATATCTTGATACTGCAATTCGTCATTCAGCAATTCCTACATATTTCTTCTGCATCCTCACATGCTACAATCAGTTAACCAAGTGAAGAGATTGCTAAACTTTAAGAACCAAGATTAGCACTTTAGAAAGCAACAGCTAATTGTTTATTTATCTAATCTAGGTGTAGGCTTTCTTTTTGATGTGTACAGCAGTGTTCTTACTGCTAAGCATTCTAGTGCTTCATAATAACCCACACCAGCAGCTATCTGGAGTATTTAACGGCACTTTAGAGCACATGGGCTGGTTTCCTTTATGTACCAAATAGGATTTGTGGAAAGGAGGGTGCTGCAAATCTATACCTTGTCCTCACAGAGAACAAGGATATGGCTATAGCACAATTTCAGAATCACTCCTAGGAGCTGTAAAGTAAAAATAGCATCAGTATTGCACCTATAATTTACATCAAAAGCCTAACACATAGCATCTGTTACTTCAAATGGATCTGTAATTCTTTAGGATCTTATGTAGAATATAAGAAGTCAGGATGAGTAACCCAAGATCAAAAGCAGAGGAAGGGTGGAGGGCTCTACAGACTCCTATTAGCACAATATTATCTCTAAAAAAGAATATTCTCTCTAAAGTGTGAAAAGCAGGTACTTGTATTAGAAGTCTTTAGAGTATGTGAGGGAAGGGATGAAAGTTTATTGCATGGAGGTGGTCCTAGCAACTGCAATATTTCTTGGGGAGGAAATATTTAATGTGATTTTCCATAAAAAGGCAGTAAATATTTTTACAATAAATATGTGGGAGTTAATCCTTTTTTTCTAGAGAATAATTATGCTACAATGAACCCAGGACACAGCTCCTGAAATCCAGATACCAAAATGCAGAGCATAGAAGTCTGAACAAGAAGATGTATGTTCCAGTACTATCACTTTGTTACCCATATATCCTAAAGCAATATGTTTGTAATTCTTAATCAAATAAAGTCTATATTAATATGAACTTGAATGAGATCATGACTCTACTCAGTTAACCATGTTGTTCTTATTTGGACAAATATCACTAGTGTCAGACTCAGGCGCAAAATGGATCCTTTCTATCTCATCTTCCTCTAGCAGCCTTCAAATTCCATCCGATTGGATGGAATGATACTTTTTGAAGACCTGCAGAAACCGTGCTGGCAAAAGCTAAAAAAAATTCAGTGTTTGCAGTGGCCTTTCTGACCAGGGCCAAGAAATAAGATTCAACTCTCACATTAGATGTCTGTTCAATGGAAGAGGAAACTTTACTTTTATTTCCAGAAAATGGATCAAACTATTTTGTATCTCAGACTGTTTTGCAACAGTGAGCTGATCTGTGAAGGGAATAACCTTGTTGCACATATTCTTCAATACCAGAGATTTCTCTTAAGCACTCATACAGAAAGAATTTCATCCAGACTCAGAGGAATCTTCGAACATGCATGGACACTTTCCAAAGTATTTTTATGTTCCTTCCACTCATTACAGTCTTGTAGTTCTAAAAAACTGTGGAAGAATGTAATGAATAAACTTAGTTCCCTGACCAGTCAGTGCAATTAAGCATTTGAGCTCTTAATGATATCATTGAGAAAGCCTTATTTGCTCAGATTCCTTATCCTTATTTCAATTCACTGAACGGGATACTATTTTTACATATATACATGCATTTTTTATCTTTCTAGGACTTCCACTCTACTGATCCCATTAAGATTGTTAAATTCTGAAGAATCCATCAGACTAGCAGATAGATACAGATACTGACTCTGATTCACAGTATGTGGACCCTGTTGTGGTTTTAGATATTACATAAGCAAAGCTGGCAGTTGGGAAGAACTGCTGTTGGCAGTATTGCAAATATATATTTTTCCCAAGAATTAATGGATCTATGGCATACTGTGTATTTTATATGCTGTGCAAACCTGACTGTTGTTTTAAAATAACACTGATGGCAGGCACTGTGACTAGGGGCATGGCTGCCCTTGGCACTACCTCACCTTTCTGTGGGCATGACCCAATAAGCTTCAAACTTTTCCCATGCCCAGATTTTCCATTACACCACTTTCTGCCTTCTGCAGAGAAGGACTTCAAGTTGACGGGACAGAGTGGAGTACCCGTCATATTCCTTTTACCTGCGCCCTACACAGCCAATACTTTATCCTTCCTCTCATGGCTCTGTTCTTCCATACAGACGGGCAGTTTTTCCCAAACAAATTTAATTTCCCCCCTCATCTCCTTTTCCCCTAATAAGCAGCAGGGTCTTCCCACAAATCAACAAGACCATGGCTTCACTTGCGATTCACAGTGCCAGGAGGCAGCCACCTGACCTGAGGGATCACATCTACTGAAGGGCCTGTTTCCTATCCCAGAACAGAAGAAAACCAATTTGAACAATCACTGGTAGTGAATTCCTATAGAAAAAAAAAAAAAAAAAGAGGAAACAAGGCAAGGTTGTGGCCATCCTTTCTCTGTCAGACTCTTTGTTTTCAGCAATCTGCCATTCATGCAGTGGGCAGTCTGGGCTGCTCATTGACGAAAGCTAGCATAGTTCCACTGAAAATCAGTGTGAGTTTTTGCTTACACATATACTACGCCCAACGCCAGTCACTGATTAATTTCTTTTTTCAGTGGAACAATATGTTTCAAAACAAGATACATTTATACTCATAGGTATACCAAATAGCCATAACATATACAAAAAGCTTGTAGATTTCAAAGTGCTTTTAGGTAATCTGTGTGCTTGTTCTTGGTAGGTGGAATTAAGCTATAAACTTGTATGCCAAATTGTAAGGTACAGTTCCCAGATGTAGAAACCCTCTTGCGCAAAATAATATGAGGTGAAGGAAAAGACATAGTCCAATATCACATATATTATCAGGGTCAACAGTGGATAGGGGAATAACACCAGCCACTTTTCTGAAAACTGGAACAGTGTAAATAAATTACACCTTTCAGAAATTTGCAATTTTGGTTTCTTTTTTTTTTTTGTTACAATAGTTTGCTGATATTTTGTATTTTGCCCCAGTATCCCAAAGAATTTTGTAAACATCATTTAGTATGCAGAGAGAAAATTCTATAAGCTTTAATATCTAATCATCTTTTCTTTGTAAGAAACCATAAAGTAGTATAACAAAAATGGTAAAGAGAAGTAACTATCTGAAGCATGTAGTTTACAAGAAAAAGGAAGCCATGTTTTCAATGATCACAGAAATGTTGAAATGAAAGAATAAGAAAGCCCAGCACGTATCAAACTTACTTTTAAAAGAATCCAATTAAATACTTTCACTGTCTGCATCAATAGTTGGTTCCACTAAGAGCTTTGAATATTTACAATATATTCCTAAATCTCCCTTATTACATATCAAGTCAGTATTTCATTCCCCTGCCCTGCAAGCACAGACAGCAAGCACTTAGTTACTGTCCTTTTTAGTATACCATCTTGTATGGTGGAAAACCACACATCCTACTCATTTATCTTCCCATTTGTAAAATAATTTAAATTTCTCCTCTTTTTCTTAAATGTCACTCCTCCTAAAACTCATGTCCTGCTCTTCTTCCACTCCATTTCTTCAAAGTGCAGTCATATGAGGCCTCATCAGCGCTAAGTAGAGCTGCAACATTTCTGTCCAAGTCTTTGATGTGATAATCCTTAAATAAGATGTGGTTTCTCCAACAGTTCAATATTTCTAATGCATTTTTATCTTGTCATCCATTAGATCTTTAAGATGTCTTTTCTATAATATTGCTTCTTACATAATTGTACTATATTTTGGCATTTACGTGTTTATTTCTCATGAAAGTCAGAACTTCAATTTAGTAGATATCATCACCAGTTTGGATAATTTGTTCAGCTGACAAAGATTTCTGAATTCTGTGCCATTTCGTCTTGTTCCATTGTTTCTTACTTGGCAGAAAGGACTGACACTAACCTCACTACAATCTCCTTTCAGGCCGTTGTAGAGAGCGATGATGTCCCCCCTTGAGCCTTTTCTTCTTCAGACTAAACAACCCCATTTCCCTCAGTCATAAGACATAAGACTACCCTCCTTGTAAGACTTGTGTTCCAGGCCCTTCACCAGCTTCATTGCCCTTCTCTGGATCTGCTCCACCACCTCAATGTTTCTCTTGTAGTGAGGGGCCCAGAACTGAACACAGTACTCAAGGTGTGGCCTCACCAGCGTTTAGTATAGGGGCATGATCACTGCCCTGGCCCTGTTAGCCACACTAGTGCTGATACAGGCCAGGATGCCATTGGCCTTCTCAGCTGCCTGGGCACAAGCTGGCTTATGTTCAGTGACCATCAGTCAGCACCCCCAGGTCCTTTTCCTCCGAGCAGCTTTCCAGTCACTCTTCCCCAAGCCTGTAGCATTACACGGAGTTGTCGCAGCCCAAGTGCAGGACCCAGCATTTTGCCTTGTTGAAACTTTAGTTCTATTAAGTACTTTGAAAGACAAATAGTTCCAGGAAAAGTGAAAAATTTGGAGGAAAATAAGAATTTTACAGATGTAAAAAGTCCACAGATTATGATGGATGGAAGTCGGTATAATGTAGCACGCGTACACATGCTGAAATTACTTTTTTGCATCCCAATACTGGTATGTTCTTTTATATTAAAAAAAAAAAAAAAAAAAAAAAAAAAAAAAAAGCTGATGTCTGCTCCCTTCAATCCCTGGGGAAGATCTCACTGAATTTCTTTGAGGAAGGCATTACTTAAAAAATGTGTAAGAACTTTAGATTTGGCGCAGAGTAGCAGAATGGGTAATAATTATCTCTCTCAACGTAAGATTCCCATGGGCTGGGTCAATCCATCCTTTTGAAAAGATCATCTTTCCTGCTTCTTCAGGTTTACTGAACATGTATTGCTATTAAAACTGCAATCTTGATTTCTTTCCTGAAATTGTTTACTGTTTTTCTCCTTCACAATCCCCACTTTTGGTATCCTATTTTAAGTGCTGTGACATCATACTGCACCACCTGAAAGCACACAGTAATTTGTTTAGACAGTATAGCTTTTGGGGGATGTTTATAGAGCTGTCTGTGCACTGAAATCCTGCCACAGAACAAAACAATCTCTAATCTTTTGGGGATCTACATGATCAAGTCAAATGCCAGCACTGACACTTGGTGTGATTAAACAGGCTGCTGTATGTTTATAAACTGATTATACGGCTATGTGGCTGTTCTGCCAGAGAGAGGTGGCATTAATGATAACACTGAGTCTGAGAACAGTCTCTTATTCTCTAAGGTTAGGTTTGTTCTATCACTGATGTCAGAGGGAGAGCTGACACTACCACAGAACCTCAAACTACTTGAACATATCACTATTCATTTAATTACCTATAATGTCAGTGCCTGTTGAAATTACCTGACAGTCTGCCATATGCCACAGAGAGCAACATTATCATAGCGACTTTTTCTGCAATAGAAAGAACAGCAGTCATGGAGAGACTTTACAGGAAAATGAATTGAATGAATATTTTGTACTTGATAATGTTGACATCTGTATTGATGTTTGTTGTCAGGTGAAAAGAAGTTTCCTATTAATTAGAGGAGTGGAGACTATCAAGGGTTTGTCTAAGCTTTTCTTAACATTAACCGGGATCTGATATTTGTTGAAGGTAAAACATAAAATTTTTGCTTATTACATGTTTTTCAGATGGAAAAAATCTATGTTTCTTCCCTACCTTGCCTGGCTGATCTCTTTCTGGAGTCAAACAGCAATCCTTTCAGTCATGAATGCAGCAAGTGATTCGGGAAACCTAGAGACTACATGAGCTGGCTCACAAGAAACACAACAAATTGATGGCTTTTATTCACTCTCAGTAACACCTGGAAAAATCTATAGTACAGAATTCACTGTGCTATATACAATGGTGCCATGAATAATATGTGCTATGTAGGCTGCTGGTCTGGGTAGGCATTTTAAAATGTAAGCTTCTTTGTTTATTGAAACACTCCTGCATTCAGCATAAAGCACTCAGCATAAAGTATGGTGTTAGGTATGACTTATGGTGCTACTGTACACTATAAATATATATAATTTAGCTTGACAAATAGGCAGAGAATGTGTAATTACTCTGACAAAAGTGTCTGGTTTCATGAAAGTTTTGGCAGGTGCTAAGAGTTCTCTTGAAATATGACATGGTGAGTTTGAAATGGATTTTTGGGTAATTCTGCTAGTTCTGATGCAAAATTACGAAAATTCTTTTTCTTACTTCTGGATTTTAATTACAATCTCACTGTACTCTAACAGGTCTCATAGCTACTTTGGAATTACTGAAAGTAACATTTTAAAAATAGCTTACAATATACAATTCCAAAGCTGGTTATATGAGCAGAGAGTTTCCCAACTTAAAAGGTGAAGGAGTACAGAAAATAAATTAGATCTTGAGCCTCTTAAGTGCCAAGAAACTTATGCAAGCAGGACTGAAAATTTTTGTAAAATGATTATGTTCTGTCATTTTTCTGTTATGAGACAAAGAAAACAGTAAACATCTTCCTCTTTGGTAATCTTCAGCTATTTGTTAAGCATAACTACATCCCAGCAATAGCTACTAAGTAGAAACAAATACTTCTATGGGACATCTGTTATACACGTATATTAAATAATTATTTCATAAAAAATATCTGCAGGAATCCCTTTATTTCTTACTAAATCAAAATCACTGGTGCTTTATATGAAGAAAAAGGAAGCAATTTCCAACTAGCAATTTTTAGCTCCTGCCACACTATTGGTAAGATTTCAGTTTAGGCCAAGGACCAATTCTGAGATCTCTTTCACCCACACAGACAGGTATCAAAATCAGTGAACTTCTTGGGGGTGTCTGCAACAACAGACTCTAAACACTGACCCAAAAAGAGAGCAGATATCTCTTCTTGTTACTACGGATTGCATCCTTTTTACTGTGTCTCCAAATCACAGAATGGTTGACATTAGACCTCTGGAGGTCATCTAGTCCAACCCAACACTTTCAAGCAGGGCCACATAGAAATCATCAGAGACACCAACGTATCAAGAAAACATGTACAACATGATCTTTTACATAAAGGTTTTCTCTGTTCCATGGGAGAGAGCAGTGTAGTTTTAAAATTCATACTGACAAGAAGCGGAGATTGTTGACATTTTTAGAGGAGCAGATAAGGTCTTAAGTGATTTTAAATTTAAAAAATTCCAACAAATCTGAGTCATTACTCCAAGCAGCCTTATTTACAGCAAGTTCCCAAGGATGAATCATACTGTCTAAGCTAGAAACTTGTAGCATAGGATCTACAGGCATCAAGCTTTTCATTTCCAAGTATTCATAACTGGATCTTCCATGAAAATTGAGCTCACACGTGTCCTTGAAAATTGAGTCACTCATTTTGCATGTCTTTCTTAACATGGCCTTCATTTTAAACCAACATAAACTGGGGTTTGATAGTCTTTAGTTTCAAGGCAGCAAGAAACCTGACTGATCTCTGATTTCTAATGCTTGTTTACTAGTCTAACTATACAAGTTTCTGTCTTTGTAAAAGGATTTTTTGTGAAAATGTCCAACTGTTCTGAGTTATAGTCAAGCAAACTTTATATGAGGAAAATCATTCTGAAGTTTGCATTTAGACATATAAAAACCAGCACATATTAATTCATCTGCATGCTGCTGTAACTGGTGTCAACAGGAAGCCAATTCAGACTGCCTACTTCTGTCTCCATGTACTTTCAGATGCCAGCACCACTTTTTACACCATTTAGCTTCTATTTGTCTTTACTTCACCTCCCTACTCCACAAGTCTCTTCTGTCCATAATATGTCTTCCTATTTCTTCATGTGCTACGCTAAACACATCTGTCTTTTTCAGATTCCAGACTCAGCTCCTTTTTGACATACCTTTCAACCAAGAAAAGTAATCCCAACCAGTGGAGATATGGTATATAAGAAAACATGCTATCAATTAAGATAAGGATTTGTATCAGGAAGGAATAGCTGGTAAGAACTCTTGTCAAAATAATTGAGGGTGAGAACATGCGAATAATAGAAAATGTTTGAAATGGCTAAAAACTATATTGGGTTACACTGAAAAAAAGGAAAATTAGGGATAGGAAAAATACAAGGAAGGATATGGTTTGTGCATAGGGGGCTATTTGGGGTGTTCATAAAAGTTAACTGTTAATGTGACAACATTCAACAAGGCAACTTGGGTTAAAATTTATTTTTATATTATATAATATTTGAGCTCTTAGGAAGAAAATGGAGAATAGGCAGTGGTTAGTATTTGTTTGCTCTATCCACAAATGTCTAAATTCCATCAACAAGCCGATATATCATCCCAAATGTAATACAAATTTACACCAACAACAGATAGCAACAATGGACAATTTTTTTCCTGGGATTTGTCTTTGGGCATGATACTTTTTGACTCTGGATCTTAATTTACAGTACTATATTTAAATGCCTATTGACTTACTAGAATGTTTGTTTTTCAGCAGCTACTATTTTTATGCCATTAAAGAGATTTTCCCAAGGATAAGTGTGCTGATATTTTTAGCTCCTGATTGTTAGTGTAACAACATGGTGATTAGCACAACATTTGCATTAGTTTATTTCTTTAAGATAATTTAAGAACCTTGTCTTTATTTAGTTCCTCAAATCCATTACTAAACACCAAAGTAATAATAATTTTTGAGAATAGCTAAGAACCCACAAATCCAACCCAAGTTACTAAAATCTGTAAGTGATCAGAAAGCCTTCAGATCAGACTGTTTACATTTAAGAATAAAACATGAGTTTAGGAACTTAATATTAACCACAAAATATTGACTAAATTGTAAATATGTCAGCTTTAAGAAATGAAAACAATTCCTGTTAAAGAAAACATGATATTTCTTTGACAAAGCGAGGGCAAAAAATAGAAGATAAGCTTTCAAACAGGACTATGTTGAGTAAACCATGAAAAACATGAAGAACAATATACTAAGAAATGCAGTTTATGAATTAACATTTAGTTTTTAGTATTTTGGTTTAGTATGTGCTTACGTGTTCTATGGATATCACCAACTGCCCTGGAATGTTTACCAGAAGATTCTGTTTCTAACATCTAAGTAATCCCTAAGATTTTGATTTGCACTTAATTATGCTTTTAATTTACTTCTCCTTAGAACTTCTTGCAATTTTTTCACCCCTGCTAGACAAAGCAATCACCTGTCTTTGACTTCATAGAACGACCACCACCACCCCTTCATTAGATATATATCAACAACTACAGTCTTACTTTCTTGTCTTTAATTTTCCCAGGGAGTTAGCTCAATGGCATCCTGAAAAGATCTAAGGAATGAAATGTAAGAGAAGGGTTTGTTGATGAATTCTGCCAAAGGATTTTTTAACATAAGTGTTACCTTCTTTTGACTTTTGCTTTGACTGACAGGAAACAGCAAAGTCACTGTTGACAAAACCATTGCAATTTGGATAAAAAAAGATTTTAAAATTTTCAGAAAAATAAAATAAACCTTTTTTTAGTTGATGTTTTGCACTAGCCTTATAAAAATCTAGTCTGGCCTTTCCTCAGATATCAGATCCTCAGAAACTGAAGAAAGCCCCAGAGTAACTAAAATGCATATTCAGGAGTGTGCAGTGATAAACACATCTAGTGATTTGAGCTGTCATGATCTGCATTAAATGCCAGAGTTTCTGCAGATTTTTAAATCGAAAAAAACTCTGATCAGCACTCAAAAAATTAAAATCACGTCAAATTGACAAATTTTGCTTAGAAAATCAATACAGATGTTTTACACACTCTTTGGTTAATACTAGCTGTCTTTTAAGTCATTGTTTCCACTTCCCCTAAGTGTTGGTACATCTATACATTCTCAGAGAAATTCCAATTATGAACATTTTTTTCTGTCTTTGCTATTCTGCCACTCATGTTAAAATCTGATCTGTGGTTTCTCAAAATAGCTAATAAGAGGTAATAAAACTTTGTCTAATATAACTGACATTCCATCACAAGTTTGTGAGCTTAGTGTTATTTTTACATGAAAGCCTGGCTGAGTCAGAAAGACACCAATAATCAGGGGAAGATTCTTTTCTTGCTGCAAGATCAGTGAGAAAGCTCTCTGTTGAACACATAATGAAGCTCCTCATTAAACTCCATCTATTACTGTATCCCTTTTTGGAAAATGGGATTTAAATAAGTCTGCAGTATTTTTTTTTTAACTGTTGGAATCCTGCCAGAAATAGGAGGTGGTAGGAGAACAAGGGACTGCGTTAAATAAATACTGCTGGATGATTGTAAGTAGAGAAAAGGGATTTCTGGATGGATTTCAGTCAAAAATCTATGGCTTGATTTAACCAAGATTCTTCAGTAGTCATAATAGCAGCTATAATTCCAAGATCAGCCATGATTTTTGATGTAAGTTGGAGCATGGTGACTCACATGCCTGTTTTTTAAAATCTCTGCTTGAAACCCTGTATTTGTGCAGTGCAACATGAAGATGTGCATTGTGGAAGACATTCTTTGTTACTACCATGGTCTATACTGAGAAGAAACATTTGATACATGGGATGAGGGTGGCAAAAGAAGAGAGCCAATAATAATGTGTATCATGTATACATCACAATTAAGTGTAACTTTTTGCAAAAATCTAGTGATAATATATTTTCTTGTGCACACACTTGGCTTCATTGCCACCTTTTCCATTCAATATAAAATATGGCAAGAGTTGTTTTATTTCCTAGTAGAATTCTTAAATAAGTATTAAAGTACCATTAAGAACCATTGCAGTGTTTGTTACTTTCAGTCTCTTCCTAAACCCAAGTGCTACCTGATTCACCACTGATGTATTCGGGCTTACAATGTCCTTATATATTTATGCAGACATACAGCACAATTCAGAAGGTTTTTACATTTGGATGGCATATTCACACAAATATTAGATACAGTCTTCAGTGCATCAAAAGAAATCACACAGTCCATTTTCCCTTTCATTTTTTCATTCACTAGTCACAGGATTAGCGCACTACCCATGTTGTTTCCCATATCATAAAATTAATATAGATATTTTAAGGGTTCTAATTTTTGCTTATGACTGTCCATGAATGAATATGCCTGATAAATGAATTTTATATTCAAGATCATAATGTTAAGGTGCTGCTGTATAATACATGACTAAGTACAATGTGAGGGAAAGATACAGTTAATACATTGACTTGGGTAGAAACAAGTATATGCAGACTGCTTTATGGAACTGAAACATAAACACATTTTTAATAATTAGAGAAAATGGGAATTTCTTGAAGAATTACATAATAGTGAAAAATAATGGAAATATCAATGAGAACTAATAATGTTCACCTATAAAAAACATTCAAAAAGTAAACACAGCACTATCCTCTCATTTTCAGTCTCACTGTGACCTTTTGATAATTGCTAAATCTGGACTGACGTTTACCACATGCTAAAATTATGACCATTTTTATATTTTACTACTATTATATAGTCTTTCCTGTCCTTATCAGTTATATTCAGCATCTGTTTCTTTGAAAATATATTCCATGTAAGTTCATACAAGAATTAAGCAACAAAACAGCTTCTGATGATTTTATTTGAAGAATCCAATTCTTCATCTTTGTGGTCATTAGTAATTACTTAATTTGAAATTAATTGCAGTCAGTATTTTTTTAGTATTTTGAAAATGCAAAACCTGCAAAATAAATAAAGCATTGGATGATCTATACTGTCTTACCTGTATATGAATGCTTAAGTAATGAAGGGACATATTTCTTAATGGATAGTGATGCTATGGTCAGCTGTTTAGTTTTGGATAGTCTTATTCTTTTGCTCTGCTAGTATTAGAATTGTCTATTAAGGCAGAAAACAGGCTTAGTATTATCTTCAAAACTTAATTTTGTTGCCCTGATTGGAATAGAGCGTGTGTTAATATAATATTACTTGCATCACAGAGAACTCAGCAGCAACTCTGAAAGCACTTCATACATAAGAAGAGTGATCGCAAGGTGATTTCCCTAAAGGCATTTTGTAAGCCCCTGGCAGTACCTAGACTAAATCCCAAGTCTGCTGAAACACAGTCCCATGCTGCCCTGACTGACTAGGAATATTGCTTTTTTTATTTTTGGAGAGAAATTCAAGAAGGTTATATACATTAAAAACAAATTGCAATATGCTTGTTTAATGAAAGTTATTCTTGTTAATAAAAATAAGGTTTTTTTGTCCAGACAACAAGATTATTAAGTGGAAGCTAAGCAATGTATTTGAAAGATACTAGAAACATTGTGACTACAGACTACTAAGATATGCACTGTATATGCATCAGGCCATAACATCTTCTATTCATACATTTTAAGGGAATGAGCCTTTTAATGTAATTCCCCTTGCCTTTACATTAAAATCTCTTTTAGAATTAGGAAACCACTGAATTGGTGCTTTATTTGAGCTTTTAAACAAATTCACAGGTCTCACTGGTGTATTAAAGCTCCAGCTTTGCCATTTTATCTGCTATTTCTTGCATTTGTTTTCCTTTCAAAAATTCTTGACACAGAAAGTCCTCTATCTATCTCCATTTTGAAATACATATGTATTTTTACCATCACTGCCAAGATCCTTGCTTCAGATCACATACAAATTTGTAGTTTTGTATAAAGGCAGCTTTGTTACTAAATCATTTTCCCTGGTCCTAAAAAAGTAAATAAAATAAATAAAAACAATCCCCACCCAGAGGTCCCATTACAGGGGGCTACAGAAGAAGCATTCCAAAAAGCAGAATCGTTTTCTATATTGGTGTAACCATCCAAATTTTAGAATGAATGTATTTCAGTCAACCTTGAAACCATTACTTTCTTTTGTTTCCCTTTGATTATCTTAGTGACATAATCACTGCAACAAACTGACTGTAGAGAATACATGTGAGGTCAATTTGATGTAGGTACCTGGCTACATTCTAACACATGTAGAACTTCTCACCACTGTGGGAATACCTGCACTTCATTTTGAGGAAGACTCTAAGAGTGTCTCATGCCCAAGCCTGATGAAACCTGTGATGGGAACATGGGGAGCCACATGAGCTCTGTGGCAGTTTATTAATTCCCCAGGAGATGAGGCAATCACAAAGACAAGAAGTGAAGGTCAACACAAGGTAGATTATCCCATACTTAATCTTACTTTCAAAATAACTCTTTGCAAGTAATACACACATAGCAAACTACTTGATCTCTTTCAAGAGTAAGAAAGTAGGTAAAACCATTATTTTAATAATACCTATCTAACACAGTTAAAAGTCTCAGAGAGCTAAGCACTGAGTGAAACTCTAGTCTGTTACTGAGCTGTGTGGCAAGAAGACTTGCTACCATCATTATCTAGAGGAAGAAGCAAAACGCTGAGTCTATAAACAGGACTTAAAACCAAAATTCCTGCTTCTAAGACTCAAGCTTTAGTCACAGAAATATTTTGTATTTCTCCTAATCACAGCCTTTTAAAGGATGGAGTGTTGGTTTCCGGATAAGTATGCATCTGTAAATAACTCCTTTTTATAATACAGATAGGATCTGTTTGGGACAGCTGAGCCCTGTTATTGTGAATTAAGACAGAAAGAGTTGCTCTGAACATCTCAACGCAATGTGTTCTAGGGCAAGAGAGAAATCTGAATCCCTTCCATGAAAGCACTATGAATATTTTATTACCTGCAATTCTCAATCCTCCAAGAATAAGCCTTTATGACACATGTAGTCCCCAAATTTTATCTGTGTAATAAAATGATCAGTCAAATAGCAAGAATTCATTACCTTAACTATTGATTTGTCAGGTGATGGTAAAAAGCGTTAATTTTTAATGAATGTCAGCACAGATGATAAAACAGGACAGAGCTTTCAAAGTATTGATTATCTCAAAAACTCCATTTTGTGCTACAGCCCTGTAATTAGAAGGAATGAACAAAACCTCCTACAGAGCAAAGGAATTCACATTTTCTTCCAGATTTTTTTTTAACCTTACAACTGCCTGAAACTCCATATTGAAAGCAGTATAGTAGCCAACATCAGAAGGATCAACAGTACCCCACAAGTATGTTTATCTGAGACAAATAAATAACTTTTGAAAAAACTTCTGGAAATGAACACAGTGGAAGTTTCCTCTTGTGGTAACTGTGGCAAATGTAGATGTTTATTCCAGCAACTTTGAACATTAAATATGGTAAGTTAAATGTTATCCTTTGTGGAAAGTCAATCATAAAACGATTCCATAATTTATACTCTATTCTATGTTCTAGCTTGCAGTGAAGTAGAGCCAAATCTTGCCGGGAAGTAATTTTTGGAAACAAATACACTTTTACTTGCAAATTTATACTGGAAGTAATTTTCAGAAACAAATACACTTTTACTTTTAAATTTATACCCTAAAAGTTATTTCTAAACCTTTATTTTTTGCCTATCTCATGTCCCATTTAGAAGTGTTTCAATAAAAAAGCCCTCTCTGTTCTTTCTCAAATATGCTTTCACAGTCTTAGATAATATTTTAATAAATAAATGGAGATCATGACTTATTAGGTTATTCATTTGGCAGAATAAATTCTATTGCTGAAATATAAGTCAATAAAAGAAAAAAACTAATTAACATTAAAAAAAAAGTTTTATTTAGTGCTTTTAAGGACTTAGTTTGTGAGCAATTAAAACTCCTTAGTTGTTCTAAAACAACAACTTTGTGCATTCATGTCCCCTATGAACATATCTCTTCCTTTGGAAGTAAATGCTACAGCCTGCAGAATATCTGCACATGGCATTCCTATTTAAAATCATGCTGGTATAGTCCATGTTTTAGACCTTTGTTTCAGAACTGAGCACAGGATTCAGAAGACTTATGTAATGACCTGGAGGAATTGAATTTTCATGTGATTTCATCCCTTTAAGGAGATGAGATATAATGTTTTAAAACTGTTCTTTGAATTCTATGCTATGTGGACTACTTAAAATAAAAAGCAGTGAACTTTGCCTTTCACCAACAAAGAATTTTAAAATTACTTAATTTATTTAATCACTGCTTATAGAACAGAAGTACAAAGATTGACATCACAATGAGAAACTGGAGCAGGAGCTGGAAATAGAATTCAGAATTGTTTTCACTGACTGGCTTTCTAGAAAGATAATTCTTGCTTCTTCCTAAAATGTCAACATATTAATTATGGAAGAGATACAGTTTGACAGTATTTATGCAGATTACTGCACATAAATTCTATTTCATGAGATCAGCATTCATAACCATAATTCCTCATGGAGAAACGTTTTGAAAATGTATTTAGTCTTTAAGTAAAATCTCTGATGGAGATGTGTTATTGAGAAGTTGCTCCAGAAACACATCTTTTTTATACATACAGCAAGTAGCAAAATGAAAACAGAGATGAAAGAAACCAAGAAACTAGGCTAATCTTAAGAAAAAAAAAAGAGCACATTTGCATGAACACAGCTGTAGTAAAAGTGAACAAAAAGACAGACTTTCTTTGAGGAATGTGCTGAAAACAGCAAACCCTTGCTGCTCTTGTTGAGGAAAATCTTTAAGCACGGTCCCATAGTTTGGAAGAGCTTTGTACTGTGTTTTCAGCTTCTCAGCTTGGGTACTCATTTTGTTGTCTGTCATGCTATTCTACAGAACTGTACCAGGGACTCTAAACTTCCCCCTCACAAGAGGCATTTCAGTGCCAGTGAGCATTTTGGCTCTAGCAATGCTGCCACTCCAAAGAAGTTGCCAGTGTTGCTAATTGAACTATTGCTGCTCCTGCTGTTCAAATTATTTTATCCTGTCTGTAAAAGCAGTGAGATAGGTTCTCCTTGTACAATTTAACTATGAAGAATTATTCTGCAAAACAACAGAAAGAAGCTAGTCATGAATTGGAAGCTATTCACTAATAATGAATAAAACTTATTAAACTAAAGCACTAAAAAGAGTTCAAGGTTTTAACTGAAGAGTGCAGATTCTATTCACTTTAGTGTGTTTGTGTCTGTCCTGGTTTAGACAAAGAACTGAAGAAAACTTGCAGCTTTTCCTGGTATATTTGAAATAGTTTGTCCTAAGTGAATAACAAGTGCTGCAACTTCCACTTAAAAAAACAAGTCAACTTGTTCTGCCAACCCAGCTTTGCTTCCCTTTGCTGTGCTGTCAAACATTACTTTCATGCACTCCTTGGAAAAGATGAAATATCTGTTTTATAACTGCTCTCTTCTCAGTTCCAGCTTCAAGCCAAGTAGCTGTCTGACAACATGTTTTTTTAAAGATGTCACCACCTTCATGAGCAGTAATCTCATATGACTAACAAAACCTGGTGAACAGAGGTCAGACATTGACTGTAGGAGGGGACACAAAGTCCATCAAGGCTAAAGTTTTGATTTCACAATACACACTTAGCAGCTGTTCGGACATAAAATCTTTCACATTGTAACTGGAATAGAAATCCCAAAAGATATTGAATGTATAACTATTTGTTAGTTTCACTAATAGAAGTGTCTTGGCTACCATCCTGTGGAATCATCTTAAAATATTAGAGGAAAAAACTTTCCTGGCAGAGTGCTTACTCTAATTTGTTGATTTCTATTTGAATAAGAGTTCTAAGAAGATGATTTCTGGCTGAAATATTTTGCTGGAATATCAGACATGATATGATTGTCTACTTAAATTATCTCTTATTTATAGTATTTCACAAAGGAAGCTGGTGAATATCTAAAAATGGCCATATGTTTCTTTTTCTCTATCTTCTACTCCATTTACATCTGTTTATTTTGTTGTAAAGTAGCTCAATAAATCACTTATCTAAGGATATCCTGTACCTAACTGTCTGTTTGAGTTGTGAATCAAGAACAAATACTGAACTCAACTGAACTGAATAATAACTGAAAGAAATGCTGAACAGAATGCTGAAACAGCAGATGAAACTGAATAATACTGAGGTGGGGTGGTACATGGGAAAGAGGCCACTGTCTGGGGAGCTGTTGCTATGCAGAGAGAGTTACTGAAAGATAATCTCTGCCTTCTGTTGTGTGGAAAAGTTTACACAGAGCCACTCAAGGTAGCATGTAGTACTTAGAAAATTGGGTCCAGTGTAGACAAGTGAATCATTTGTTACTTGCTGAATAATAGGTGGTCCCCTTATGAAAGCAGGGCCAGACTAGGAGTGTTTCTTTTCCATAGGGAATAGAGGTAAGACAAAATCTTACCAAACATGGCCTTTCTTAGCCCAGTAATAGCAAAGGGAATGACTACAAAAACACTTTCTGGGTTTCTTTCCAGCCTTCATTCAGTGTTTGGCCCTTCCTGTCTAAATAGACAAAATTCCTTTTCCTTCCTTTTGCAGAGTGTAACTTACCAAGAATAAGTAACTTAAAGTATTTCACATGTGAATTTACTGGACACTAGTTGGCCCAGAAGTGGCTAGAACTGTGCCAGCAATACCCATCGTGCCTGACTTTCTGACAGGGAAAGAAAAAATTGTGCCCACTGAAGCAAAACCTCCCACAGTGTGTATGTTTATGGGGACAGTGACCAGAAAAATCTGTGACCACTCAGTGTGACCTCTTGAATACCGCAAAATATTCAATAATTAAACGTAAAGCACAATATTACATTCACCTGATTGTCCCATGGTTTGCACTGCTGTTAGACTAGCAAGTAATAGTGTAAAAGATGATTCAGTTTCATCTCTGTGGATTAAAACTGCAGGTAACATGCAGCACTGATGAAAACTACTAAAGAAATCCAACTGCCTGAGCTGAAGCATGAAGCACTGCATATAAAATGGCCGCCTTAAAATGGGAGAGAGGAAAAACATTCAGAAATAACATAATGACAGCAATAAAACCAACATACCAATAGAAAATCACCATCTCATTCATCCATCCATCACTGAACAAATATTATAGGTATCAACTTAGTGTCTATAGTACACTGAAAGCATCATCTGTGTCAATATGCTCTTAGTCAAAATGCATAGGGAATAAAAATCTTGATTTGGATGATGGAAATCTATATTCTAACAAAACAAGAAGTCTCTGAGAACTCTTCATCCGTTCAAATATATTACTGACAAGGTTTTTATCTGTGGTTCCTATAAGCATTTCCTCTACCTGGAGGATTCCTTACACATGGATATTCAGTGCAAGTATTAGCTAAGAGCCGAGTTGAAAGCCATTCAAAACTTTAAAAGAAAAATTGCCAGAGCAATATTTGAAAATAATTTCTTCTTAGATTATTAAGGAC
Organism: Psittacus erithacus; assembly: GCA_009867235.2. NCBI lineage: Eukaryota > Metazoa > Chordata > Aves > Psittaciformes > Psittacidae > Psittacus > Psittacus erithacus. Next base: position 8,318 of record WYDI02027333.1, on the reverse strand, counting down.
AGTCTTAAAACAGGTGCTTAAGAAGTACAATCAGTAAGATGGCATGATGCAGGGTTAGTCTTTGGCTGAGATAGCTACGAAAAGTGAGGAGATGTAAAATGTTCTTTGTAACCTGAACACCTTGGACCAATACAACTAATGGGTTTCTGAACCTCCTCACAGTTGCGAAAGGCATCACACTGTACAAGAAGTACAGCATGTTCATCAAACAGACTTGATCTTAATCAGACCTCAAAAAATAGAAAGAAAGACTAATCTTCAGTTTCTGTCTTTTTGGTAAATATTTTTGTTTATAATATATTAAGAAGTATACAGAAATAAAATAAAAACAAACAAGCAAATATATTTTGCTGTTAGAAGAGATAATTTTAAACCCATTAAAGCTATTTCATCTGCTAAATAGGTTACCAAGGTTTACTCAATAGAGCAGAGCAGATCCTAGATCTTCCAAGAGAACTTTGTACCAGTTAGAAACAAGTTTGCTCTACTTATTTAATAGTCCTTAAGCATAAATAGATTTGGCAGAGAAATGGTATCCAGCTGTTGAAGGATCCCTGTTGCTATATAAATTAAGTGCAACTACTTTGAAACATGTTTTACAATTCTGCACTGCATGGATATTGACTTAAAGATACATCCTGCTATCCTGAGCATTGTGACACACTTTAAGCTTATAGCTGTCCATATTTGTTCTGCTTACTACAGCATACATACTTCTGCCAAGGAATGATCAAGATATTTCTCAGTCGCGTGCTTCCTTACATGTTCTTTGACCAGAGATCACAGCAGGTTGATAATAACACTGAAGAAGAAGAGAATTCTTTTTAAAAAAAAAAAGAAAAAAAAACAAAAACAAAAACAAAAGCAAGAACACACAGAACTTGCCCAATTGCTGCATAAAAAATAATAATAAAAAAAGAATATTGACTGCCGAGCTCAAGATAAGCTCAAACTCTACTAATCCTTCACATGTTCAGAAATCCCATCACATTCATTCTCAGAAAGAAAAGACTGGCAAAACTGGCACCCAAATGTACAAAATTATCCATCTTTTCAGCTTTTTTGTGTACTTTTTTAATGCACTGTCTGTTACTTTCAAGATATTTATATGGACTATCAAAATAATAAATAATTAAATTATCTAAACACATAGCTTTTCAAGAAATAAACCTTGAGAGACAGATAAATATTCTGCTACAGCATAAGAACTTTTTTTTCTGCTAAACTCTGCTCACCACAGGCAATAGATCAAGGTCACCTCCCTCCTCCTTTCAGGAGTCTCAAATTTCTTTCAGTTAGTAGCTGGCAACCCTGTCTATCTTCCTTCCTTTACTGATGGCAATACAAGTGGGTTTGGACAGTTAAAAAACAACTCACCCTGCCACCACCACCATCCCCTCCCTCAAAAAAAAATCAAACCAAAACAAACAACCAAAACCAACCAACAAAACAAAACAAAACAAAACAAAAATACCCAACAACAAAAAAAAAAGATAAAAAATCCTAAGAAAAATAATGTTAAAAAGATACGAGGTATTTATTTCTTGAAGTCATTTTGTAGGAACATATTGCCTAATCTTTTTAAATGCCAGCTTTAGTTAGGATGAAATGCCTTTCTGTTCTTCATCTTCTAAGCGAGAATATTCAGAATTACTGAAAAAGGAGGGAAACAGGCCCCAGTGTGGTATATAGAACAAGCCCCACCAGCTAGCTTTTTTGATCACTGGGTGGTTTTTAACAGTTTTCTGGTGGATCTCAAAATTAATCATGTCGCAGAGCTGCCACATTAACGACGGGTGGCTTGGTGATTTTTAGAGAGAAACCAACCCCATTGGTAATTGACAGGTAATAATTAGGAAAAGAAAGCCTAAGAGAGAGTTCTCAGCAGACCAGAGGACTGTACTTTGAGAGGTTTAATTTGAATTAATAAATAGTGCCTTATGAGATGGGTCAAAAAAGAAATCTGGCTGTTCTATTACTTCATATGAGGCTTTTAGGAAATTTAGCTGACCTACAGATCTCCTGTAATCTCCACTGTAGAGAAACTTGTGATCTTCTGTATTTTAATGTTTATCTCTTTCTGTGTTTTTCTGTGTCTGGGTTGTAGTGTTGGTTATTGGCATGGTTTATGGGGGTTTACCCCCTTTTTTTTGTTCACTTATTAAAAACTACTATATTCAATTTTTATCCTTTCTGCTCTCAACTTTATGATCTATTTTCCAGGTTGTCTGTTTCCTGACTACGGAATACATGTGGCTTTGCTGTCATGCAAACAGCCATGGAATTAGGTAACTTGGACCAGCTATATCCAGTCTAAATATCCACCACATAAGCTGCTTCAGTGGCTGGCTGCATGAAGTGGTACTGTGGAATCAGGGTTATGGTAAGTGACTTTCAAGGGGCAGCCGATAGCTTTGCCAGCAGCTGCTGGAGCACGTTACAGGGCAACAGTTGGAACAGGGCGAGGGTCATACAGATTTATCCACTCCCATGGCATTTCTCTACTGCTCTGCATATTACTCTCATCTTTCAGTCCTCCCTAGGAATGCTGAACTAGCCTGGGGAGGAAGGATATTAAACATATTTTTAGTCCTGCTATAAGTGAAAATTACAAATGTGATTTTCTTATCTTTGCAAGCAGGTTTTGTTCAAACTTTGCTAAAGTTTCACAGAAAATGAAACAATTAAAACCTTCCTGCATCTTAATACAAAGTAAGAAATCATTTTTATATACATTCTGTACTTGTATATGTATGCATAAGTACAAACACATGCTCATATGCACATACAGATATGGATCACTTAGCCAGTCACTGAAACACAGCCATTTGTGTAACAGAGCACAGCAACTCTTTAACAGTGCAGAAACATTTTGCAATGATATTTTAGAAAGGAAAACTAAGGCAAAAGGGGAGCTGCAGGTTGTACCCATTTTAAGCTACATTTGGAATGTTATTATCTAACCTGGAGTCAGCGAAGAATGTGAAGACTAGCAGCTTTGATCTTAAAAACAGGGACTTGTTAAAACAGAAACACTGAAAAAGATATTAAACCAAACTCATTTTACACAAAACCACATTCCTCTGTATTTATTCACCTCAGAAGTGCACTTGAAAATAAAGTAAGGCAGAACGTGGGCAAAGAGGAGTGGAAAAGGGCAATCCATGGGATAGGGAGGCAGAGGGAGAGGCAAAAAGCTTCATGTACTACAAATTTACATGGAGAGGCAAAAGAAAAGAGATTAAACTCATACTCTGTTTTGTACTCAGTTTTACTATTCAGCTATCTACAGTGACTGCAAGGAGAAATGCAAATTTATATCACTTCTATCTCCTACATTGTCATTACTGGTGTGCTGGAAAGACAACAGGACCATAACTATTCCTGTCCTGTTACACACAGATGTTGCCTGCATCTTTGTTCTTAATCAGCAGCACGCACTGATGCAAATATTATTATGTGTAATGCAATAATTGCACACCTGTTCCTCACATGGGTTTCTGTAGATTAAGCCATTTCTTGTACCTCTCTTCCCCCCACCAGTTTCCATGCTGACTTTTAATGTTCTTAAAATTTTCCCTATAACATTTTACCCCATCTTCCATTTATACTTTAAATAAAATTAATACATGGACAATAAAGTTAATTGATTTCCTTAACTGTCATTAAAGAAATGAGTTTTCAGATGTGCCTCAGTTAAGGGAGAAGGGTAGAACAGTTCAGAAAATGCAGTCACTCTGCAAAGGCCACATAGATACTGAGATGGTGCCACAGTCAAGGTACAACCAAGCTAGAGGAGGGAAGTTTGAAAAATGGTAGGGTGGAAGTCATGTAAGACAACCATGGTGATATTCAAAATGTTCATCTGATTATAATTCAGGAAAGGAAAAAAAAGCAGGATGTTGTGATTTAAGCCCAGCCACGCAGTCCCTCATTCGCTCCCCCACTTCCTCCCTCAGCTCCCAGAGGGATGGGGAGCAGAATCGAAAGGATGTAACTCCCACAGGTTGAGATAAGAACAACCCAGTAACTAAGGTATAACACAAACCACTACTGCTACCACCAATAATAACGACAAGGGAAATAACAAGGGAAGAGAATACAACTGCTCACCCCTTGCCAACCAAGCAGTGAACTAGCCTTTCCAGGTAACTCCCAGTTTATATTCTGGGCATGATGTGCTGTGGTATGGAATACCTTTTTGGTTAGTTTGGGCCAGGTGTCCTGTCTCTGCTTCCTCCTGGCTTCCCCTCCTGCCTGCAGAGCATGAGACTCAGAAAGTCCGTGGTCAGAGTAAACATTCTAAGCAGCAGCTAGAATCATCGGTGTTATCAGTGCTGTTCCCAGGCCGAAAGTCAAAACCACAGCACTGCACCAGCTACTAAGAAGGAGAAAAATGACTGCTGCTGCTGAACCCAGGACACAGGATGATATTAGCAATGGTTACTGGTTTTCTGTCCTGAGATACTAGGAGCATTTTTTGCATAGGTATCAAATGACTAGAATGCTTTTATTTTTATGAAATGAAATAAGTTGACATACTGACAAAAACATTGGCAAGATTTCACATCTCTCTTCTTCCTTGTGTGATAAAAATAAGATCAACTACAACAAAGAGCAAAGGAAAAAAATAAGTATCAGTAAACTTAGAAACAACTATACCTATTGAATGAGACTAAAAGTGCACGTAACTCAGTATTCTTTATTCAAAGTAAGTTAGTAGCACAGGACCAATGTAAAGAGTACAGTAACAGGACAAAGATACAGTCATGCATCCCCAAATATTTCCCAGAATCTAGTTGTCCATAGCTTAGAGAATAAATGAAACAGAAGTTACATTCATTGTTGCCTGGAATGGAATGTGTGGTTAATATGGTACACCTGAGAAAAAAAACCCAGAAAATTAAAATTATAGTAAATAGAGAAATAAAGAGCCACTTCTTAATGCCATTTACTTTGGAGCACACATAAAAGTAGTACGCAATTACAACTAAAGAAGGTGATATTTATCAGGGACATATTAACTATGGTAAAAGTCTTATCATCCTGTGTGAAAATATTGAAGTGGCTGGTTTTGAAAATTACAATTTCTGTTTTTCTAAAGGAATGAAGGTTTTGGACAGAATTCCATTTAGGTAGGATAAGATGGTGTTATGGCATGCAGAGGAGGATGGTATGACGCTTGCGGTAGAGAAATTAACTACTAAAATTTGAGAAAACATTCCTGAATGTGCCTGATTGCTGGGTCTTTCTGCCTAGGCAATTTTGCAATTGCTCATGTTTCTATTTTTCTGTCTACTCCTTCAAACTATTTCTTTGGACTATACATAGTAATAATATAATTATTGCCATTATAAAATATGATTACTCTGAATGTACATGCTACATACACACATACCTTAGTATTTAGGTTATTGAAAATGCATATGTCAAGTGTGTGGAATTCTATGTTAAGATGATATACTATATTTTCAAATTATGGAAATAAAAAAGAAGCATTATATTTTCCTCCAAAGATTAGTATTTCTTAGCCTTTTTATAGTAGAGGGAATGAGCACAGAGGAAAAAAAATATTTCTAATGTCACAGGGGATGGATTTTCTTGACTTGTCGCTCTACCAGCATTCCCCCTCAATCTCCCTGCTTCTCCAGCTGCATATAAATTGATGTTTGGATTTGTAAATAATTCACATGCATAAAATTTTATTCATTATTGGATTTTGGCAGCAAGTTGAAGCATCACTTAATTCCATCTGTACTACACAAACAATAGTGTACAAAGGTGTAGTACTGTACCTCTTGGGGCGGGGAGAGGAGGGGGAGGGAGAAGCAAGCTAGAAAGCCTATAAATAGAGAGTTTTGATTTTCAGCCAGTATCCCCAGTTCTGTGATCTTTTATACTGACTATAACTTTCCTCATTTTACACAAACTGAATAAAGACATGTATCTTTGAATGAAATATTTCTCTAGTATGGCTGAAAAAAAAAATATATATAAGGCTGGTGGCTTTTATCCATTTACTTCTGAAAAATTGTGCAAAACGGCAATCAAAGTCTAGCAACCTGGTAAATCTCCCTTAAATTTTTTTAAGTTCCTCATTATTCCTCGCTCCTGCACTGAGCAACGAAACAGATCACATATTCCACAGTCTTTATTTCACATCTCTGCTCTAATAAGCTCCAGACTAACTCACTGGCTTCTTTATATTACCGTGATTTATTTATAATTTCCACAACAGCTAGGCTGAATTTAGGAAGGAATTTGGTGTAAATATGGGGACTGGTAGATCGAAGCAGGTTCTATTGAGGCCTCTACATATGCTGCTTCATGGGGCACTGGGAGTTTATTTCAGATAGGATTTCATCATCTTAGAAGAGCATTTCAACTACTCATGCTTTCTGAAGGGAAAAGGTACATGCACATACTGGAGGGCTTACTCATGGCGCAAACCATACTGTGGTTTGGATCTTAATTTCTCCATTAAACATTAGAGCACTTTTTGAAAACAGCTTTTGTTTGTTTTCCTCCAAAAGAACAAGAGTATCAAAATCACTCTGGAAACCAAGGCTGCTCTCAATACATGGTGACAGTCAAGGGATTAATGTCTTAAGTAACACCACCACTCTGAACCAGCTCACTAACGGAAACATAGCTAATGCCTGCAGAAAAAACATTTTAAAGGAAATTCTGCCAAGACCATAAGCCAGACCAAAACTGGAGTGGAACAGACTTTACCCTTTCAAAACTTCCTTTCTTCTAGGGCCTGCCTGGGCCAATGTCAGCCCAGGCAAGAGGGCTGTAAGAGAAATGACGTTGCGGGCCTCACAGGAAAAAACACTCTTGATTAGTGAGCTGTAGCGATACAGTTTCTAGCATAAGCAACTGTATAGCATTTTCAAGCTTCTACAAATACATCAGCAGTAAAAAGAGGACGAGGTTAAAGTGGGCTTGCTGTTGAGCAAACAAGGCAAGGACCTGGAGATAGAAGACATGTACGGGTATAAGCTATTCAATGCCTTTTTTGCTTCAGTCTTTGCTGTCAGGACTGCACTGAGCAATCCCAAGCTCCTGAGACTAATGGAGAAGTCTGGTGGAAGGTAGATGGAGATCATGTTGGGTGACATTTAAACAGAGTGGACAAACACAAGAACCTGATGAGATGGGATGCCTCTACAACTGCTGAGTGAGCTGAGCCCATCCCATTGTGAGGACACAATAGACAGTCTTGGAGAGGTCATGGTGATGGTGGGAGGTTCCTGAGGACTGAAAGAAAGCAAATGTCATTTCTATCCTCAAGAAGATCAAGAAGCCCCTCAGGGACTTTCAGTTAAGGGAACTGTACGCTAGTCAGCTGGTGAGCTTGGTGCCTGTGAAGGTGGTGGTGCAACTAATCTTTGGAAGCACTTCTAAACAAATTAAGGACAAGAAAGTGATAAGGAATAATCACCCTGGGTTTACCAAAGGGAACTCATTCTTGCCCAATCTAATAACCCTCCACAATGAGATGACCAACTCGGTAGCTAAGAGAAGAGATGTTTATCTTTAGCAAGACTTTCAACGCTATCTCTCATATCAACCTCAGACATACTGATAAGGTACAGGATAGATAAATAGACTGTGAGGTGGACAGAAATGAGTCTCAGCTGCCAAGCTCAAAGGACTGATCATCAGCGTGCACTCCAGCTAGAAGCCAGCTGCCAGTAGGTTACCCCAGGGGTTACTGCTGGGGCAAAAGCTGTTTAACATTTTAATGACCTGGACTAAAAGAGCAGGTGAGCAAGCATACATTTCTGAAAGGCAGGGCCTGCTTGATTAACCTGACCTCCTTCTACAATAAGGTGACTCACTCAGTGGATGAGGGAAAGGCTGTGGATATTGTTTATCTAGACTTTAGTAACTTTGAAGCCATTGGCTCAGCATTTTCCTGGAGAAACTATCTGCTCATGGCTTGGATGGGCATACTTTTCACTGGGTAAAAAAAATGGTTCAAGGAAATGGGGAGAATGGAGTTAAAACCAGCTGGTGACTAGTCACAGGTGGGTTCCCCAGGGCTGAGTATTGGGGCAAATTCTGTTTAATATATTTGCCAATGATCTGGAGGAAAGGATAGAGTGAACCCTTAGCAAGTTTTCAGAAAACACCAAGTTGGGCAGGAGTGTTGTTCTGCTTGAGGGTAGTCAGATCTACAGAGGGATCTGGACAGGCTAGATCGATGAGCCAAGGTGTTGGGACTGGCTGTGCGACGGCGACATCTTGTGAGCAATCCAGACACCTCGGGGTTGAAAGATGGTGTCTCTGCAGGGTGCACGAGGCATGCG